>PVIU01003130.1:0-152736 GCA_004026605.1 Ondatra zibethicus | reverse complement strand
TCTAACCAGTGTCCATCTTGTGCTGGAGAAGCATGGCGTCTGCTACACTGCCTTCTCTCTCACAGCATTCTGTTCTGTCTACTCCGCCCACCTAAGGGCTGCCCTATCAAAAGGCCAAGGCAGTTTTCTTTATTCATTAATGGTAATCACAGCACACAGAGGGGACTCCCAAATCATCCCTGAGGACACTCCTACACCATAAGTAACTCAGCATCAGGCCAAGATGAATTAAATCATACACAGGATAAAAAACAATATTGCCAGGCCTGAGGACATCAAGAGCTCTGATAGGTTAAAAGATGGGGTATGAGTTGGAAGTGTGAGCAGAATGAAGAATGATGCCAAGAAAACTGTGTGGTTATTCAAGTGTTGGCTTTACATGGTTCTATGTAAGAACTCTGGCATTGGTTTTCCAGGAAAAAAGACAAGATTTATTTTACCTCTTAGTTTATATTTCAATGTGTTTTTAAAGCATAAGTATGTGTGATTAAGATCTTTGGGCCAAATTGGTCTCTTTGGCAGGAAATGTAGACACATAAATAGCTATCTACATAAGATGACTAGAAAAGCTCAGTGACTTGTTTTTTTTCTTTCTTTGTTTTTGACAAACATTTGCTACAATGCTCCATCCTTAACCATCCTTTCCCCTCATATATACAATTTCTAATTCCTCTCCACTGATTCTATGGGAATGGGCTTGTAGTTTACAGACCCTGAAAGAAACAAGCAAGGCATATGACCTTGTCTTTTGTCCATATTATCCATCCTTCCAACCCTGAGAAGTTGTGTCTTCACACCTGGATAGACCACTGACTTCTAGCAACAATTCAAAACATCACTTGCTTTCTCCTCCTTGGTCACCAGAGGTATTTAGTTATGAGACCTTGCATCTAAAGCAAATACCCAAACAATGCACATCTATTATAATGTGTGCTATTTTAATCAAAACTGCAAGGCAAGCAATCTGGAACATTCTCTGTATTTAAGAATTCTTCTTTATGTAGAAGGTCATGCATGCATAGGCACACATTGTCCTAAGAATTCTATGTTTTGGCCAAAAGCAAACTAAAACCAAAGAATGTAACTGAATTGTCATTTGTCCCCAGCTGTGCTATCAAGAACCCCACTAGTTGAGAAGATAGCCATAAGCTGTCACTACCTAGTTCTCCATCATTACAAGGTTCTACTGGTTTCATTGAGTGAGAAATTTTGGAAATAGTATAATAAAAACACCCCAGGGCATGTACTTATAGGAAGGTATGGAAAACTGAGAGTCTCTAAAGACATCATTTGTCTTTATGGCTAGAGGTGAAGGATTATAAAAAATTATCAAGAAGGATGTCACTGGAGGCTTGCTCCCGGGTCTCTCTGTTACAGTGAAATGTCGAGAACTCCTAAACATGGATGGTTTCTCTCTGCCCTTCTCCCTTTACACTGGACACAATAGGTGTCTAAGACAGGTGCCTTCATGATTTCTCAGCACAGTGACACTGGACTGAAAATAAAATAAGCTATGCTGATCAGGTGTGACATCTGTGAACTTTTTCCCAAAAGCTCAAGTTATCCTAGAGCAGCCCAGCTGTTACAAAGGCAAAATCATCAGGTATATCCCACTTAGTATCTGTTCCGAAGTAAGTGATGGGTTTCAAGGAGTTTGCAGCTAAAATTTACAAACTGTATATCTTCATATTTAAGCAATAGGTACACCAAGCTCCAGGTTCTGGAAGTGTCAAAGTCTTGCAGCGAGGAAGGTACTTTGGTGGACTTTCTGATCAGCTGATGCACGATAAGGTAAGGCAACATATCCACTCGGGATAAATCACAGAGGTGGCCTTTAGATCTTGACGCTAGGCCCTCCTATCATTTACAGACCGCTGCTGCCTATGAGAGACAGCTCTTGGCTGGTCTTTGAACTTTAGTGGTAAATGAATAGTTGGCAGTGGGCTACCAAGTTACCATGTGATCTGGGCTTCCCATCTTTAACTGGATCCTATCTGACCCATCAAGCTATATAGTTATACGTTAACAAGCAATCGTCAAATGGAAGTGGTATTTATGTAATCAGGTTTGAGCAGGTCATGAAGGCAAAAGCCAGTTACTTAATAAGTGGTCCGAATGTGATGGTTCTTACTCTTCCTACACTTCCTTGTGTACTACAGCATGTGCTGATGGCAGTGGGGATGAGCTCCCTGATGGGCTGACTAAGAGCAAGAAAACTGCGGCTGAATTTACAGATGGTTCAGCGTGCTGTGCCAGCACCAGCCAACAGTAGACATCTACAGCACTATAGTCGCTGCTGTCTCTTGGCACAATACTTAAACATAGCGGTGGAGAGAAACTACGCCAGGAACAGAACTTTGGGTGGGACACAAGTTTCACATTTTGCTTGAAATGAAAATGGCTAGCTGTGTGATCAAGAACTGGGAAAGAGCATGATTAAAAAAAATGATGAGAAGGTTACTTGTGGGGAAAGCATGTGAATAGACCCCTCTATATGGGAAAAGATGTGAAGACATTTGTTCCATTCATGAATGCTTACTATAAGGTGACCATAGGACTTAATAATAATGTTTATAAGGAGACCTATTCTATGGGGAGTAGTTAAAATCTCTTCCTCATTGTCCCATGGACTTATGGACAGTGTGGGCAGTCAGGAAAGGATCGTGATGTGCATTTCCACTCACTGATGTTGGCTTGGGCATGACTGTTAATTACTATCAAAGTCTTCAGAAGCAAAGACCAGCACTGGGACCACAATGTACAATAGTGACCAGTAACCTCACAGCAAATAGAATGCTACAGAAAGAGTAGCATTTTCTCACCGTTGGAATAGACATTATTCTGTATATGAATTTGTCAACACATCAACACATGTGGACTAGGATGGTTGGTATTATTTGATAATTTGATCAGATTAAAAAAGAACTCAGACTGGAAGTAGTTGACATACTGGAAGGAAATACCCACTCTCAGTGGGCATGGTTCTTCTGTCCATAAGGTTACTTACTAGAATAGAAAATTACTGTAGTAATTCAGAGTCTATCAATTAACTATATCTGCATTTAGGAAGGGAAAAATGATCATACTGGACCAGTTACTAAGCAACCACTCTGGAGCACCCTGTCTCACCAGGCTAAGAATTGAACAATGACATGATGTCCTCCTGTTGAACCTATCACATTCCTTTAAAGAGACACATCACCAATTCAAATATGACACCAATTCAATGATATGCTGGCAAATACAGCTTTGCATTTCTGTGGGTCTTCTTACTGTCTTAAAGTGTTATATTTAAACACTTCTTGAGACATGAAACACATCAGAAATGATTAAAGTCATAGTGGAAGAATGAACAAATGACCTAACAGTTCTGTATATATTTTCCTCAGGACATACACAATGGATCTTGAAGTAAACAAAGTGTGTAAATGTCATGCTGGCTTTAAAAATTTATGCATTTTCAAAAGATATTCATTAAAATACAAAGTGGATATTAAAATCTAAGAAAAAGATATATATATATATATATATATATATAGTAAAAAATAAGAAACAACTTTTTCAGATAAACCATATTACAAGAAATATTTCAGTAAGTACTGCCAAGACCTAATGAAGACATGAAGATCATTGTTACCCTCTCACTCTGGAATGTTCTCCTAAAGGCCCATGTGTTAAAGGCTTGTTCTCCAGCCTGGGGCATTGTTGGAAAGCAGTAGATCTTATAAGAGGTAGTGGTTAACGGGAGGTCTGCACATCATTGGGACCTACCTCCTCCTCTATTTTGTATACTGGCCATTATTTGGGCAAATGTGTTCACTCACATATTCCCTGTTCTGATCAAATCCCAAAGCAACAGAGTTATGGAACATGGGATAAGATCTTCATAACTACGAACCAAAGTGAACCTTTTCTCTTATAATTCAATTATTTTGGGTATTTTGTTACAACAATGGAAAGCTGACTAATGGCTATGAGTCCCATTTTACTGACCTTTTCTTTTGTATTAAATTGGATTCATTTCAGAAAAACTGACTATAATTTGTAGACAAGGTCAATATGTATTCTACCAACTTAAATAAATAAATAAATTTGCTTTGGAAGATCAGCAGCTATTGTTTTCTCCAATGGCTTGTTTTGTGAAGACAGTTCCACAGACTACCTCATCAAAATTTACCACATATTCATTAAATATAAAAATATTATTCGGTTGATAAATCTATTGAATCAGAGTGTTAGTGATTCTGTCCATGGAGGCATAATTTGTTTTGGGTTCTCTTTTGCTGTCTTTTCTGTTGTTTTAGCTTAGTTTGCCCCGTTTGGGTTTCAGGGACTGGAGGGTCAAATATCTGTGGTAGTCTATAGTCAGACTAAAGTTTGAGAAAAGGTTCGCTGTGACTTTAAAGGTCTTGCCTTACAGTTTTCTATTGTATGGCCAAAACTTCAGCCTTACAGTGGTGTGAAACTTCACATCGTTAACTGAAATGCGTTCCCAGTGTGAATTGACAATTTGGGGGAGAGATACCTTAGATACACATGATTACTTTGTATATGGGAAGTTTAATATGATGCAAGCCTGAGAGGTATTAAATCACGTGTCTCTGTGATTGTTATCTTGTCTAGTTAATAAGAAATAATAACAGACATGCAATCCTTGGAAGTGAAATGATCATGGTGGCCATTTTCTCCTTGATATTGGGTTAGGAGACTCTTCTGAGATAATTTCCTCAGAAAGCATATTATCCAATGTACAGTGTTGCTTGAGGTTTTAAAAGCAATAATTTTATGACCACATGTTGTAAGTTAACAGGATCAAACTGCACTTTCCCTTCAATTCTGATGATGGAATATACAAAATACGCAGAGAAGTGGGTTCCACTTGTTTTTTCGTTTTTGTATCTCTTTATTCTTTTGGATTTGTGTTTCTATTCTCTTTGTTTGGGGAGATAGGAGGCTTGAAAAGAAGGTGTAAACACAATAAACATGCAATTTATCCCAGAAAGCAATGTTTTCATGATCCAAAAGTCCTTTAAGGACTCAACAGAGTAACTAACTACAAGACGTTAAGGTTCCCTTCCCCTACTGGTGGTGTTAGATACTCAGCTGCTAAGAAGATAAATACCATATGCATTTACCATCAGGGGGTCAGTGTATGCTCCACACTGAAACATTTCAGGAACTGTCACCATGTGTCCTGTACCTAGAGCTATCTATGTAAGACCTTCAAAATATATGAGGAAGAGCCTGTCACTTTGCATAGCACAAACAAGCTGAGGCTGGGTACCATCTGTGCCAGATATTTTGTATCCTTATAAATCATATCCCTACTCTTACTGGAACAGAAAGAAAGTTTTTTTTTGTTTTTTTCTTGGGTTTTTTGCTTTGTTTTGTTTGCACATGGTTGTAAATCATGGCATGCCCTCTGGAATAGAGCTACAAGAGAACCGACTTATCAGCATGTACAGTTCTGTGAGAAAGTCTCGGGGTGGCTTATTATGGAGTGAAGGGGTTCATGGAACGGTTCATTTACAATTAAAATAATAAGGGGTCAATACTATTTGTCACAGCTCTCTGTGACATCACTTCCCTCTGAAAAAGCATGCTGGAGTACATGAGCAGAGAACAAATTATAAACTCCTCGCCAGAATGATATCTAATTGTTGTATGTCCTGCTGTAACCCAATAAAAATCATTTTATTGACACAGTGGAGCTGGCACCACCCTTGCTTGCAACCCTGTTATCTTTGATACTATGGGTTTAATGCTTATCAGGAGTCAAGGGAACACTAGAGAGAGAAGCTCCCTTCCACTAGAGTCACCAGCTTGAGTGGTGTGGGAGGTCCTTCTGTCTATGTGCAGCTTTCATTGGTTAATCAATAAAGAAACTGCCCTGGCCTGCTTATAGGGCAGAATTTAGGTAGGCGGGAAGACAGAACTGAATTCTGGGAGGAAGAAAACAGAGTCAGAGAGACGCCATGGATCTGCCAGAGACAGATGCTGTAAATTTTACCTGGTAAGCCACTGCCACGTGATGATATACAGATTAATAAAAATGGGTTAAATTAAGATGTAAGAATTAGCCAATAAGAAACTAGAGCTAATCGGCCAAGCAGTGATTTAATGAATACAGTTTCTGTGTGGTTATTTCGGGGCTAAGCTAGCCGAGTGGCCAAGATGAATAAGCGGGCCCTCCTCCTACACTTGAGGACTGATGTCGGACAGAAACCTAGGTCCAAAGGCAATTCACATTCCTACATTTTTGGTACCTTTTAAGCCTAAACCTTTCTCTCATTTCCCTTTATTTCCCTTCCTTTCTTCCACTTTCTCCAAGACAATGCAATGTTCTCTCTTTAACACATATAAGTGGGTACTTCTAGCATGTGGAATAGTGGTTTACCTCCAGTTTGGGGCTAGCTCTGTCCATGATGTCTTAAGATAGTCATTCAAAACCATACATGCTGGCCCATGAACTCCAGTCACAGAGTAAAAGAACTACGGAGTAAAAGAACTACAAACTGCCATACTCCTAGAACTCTTTATTTGGCATGGAATATTGCAAAGGCAGCTGCAAGTTTTATAAATCGGATCCTAATTTCCTAGAAATTAATGGAAGTTCTAATTGACTTATCTTCTGAAAAAAAATGGATTCATTGCAGGATAATGAAAGATATTATTTTATGGACTAAAAGCATCCTGCTTGTAATAATCTCAAATACATTTTAAAATGTTTATGATGGTGATCAAAGGCCCACATGTGGCACAAATAATAAAAATCCAGAGTCAGATATTGGTGTTATCCTGAAGATCAGAGAAGCAAAGGAGCCAACCACTAGAGAGCTCTTATCTCTACAAAACCTTCAGATTGAAAAGAGAGCGAGTTCCTGTCTCATCCCACCTTATATTCCTATCTAGTGCTCTGATTAAAGGTATGTACTACCACTGTCTGGTCACTATGGTTAACTAATGTGGTTGGTGGGATTAAAGGTGTGCCACCACTGTCTGACCTGTATGATTGATTAGTGTGGCTAACTTTGCACTCGGATCTTCAGTCAAGCTTTATTTATTAACTAATAAATAAAATATCACTATACCCACATATTTATATATCATTCTATTTTGCTGAGAAATTGCTAGTGCATCTATTTTATGTATTTATTTTTCCTGAAATTAATTTATTAGTATATCTAAGATTAATTCAGAGTTTCTTAGGAATTTTGAAGGCCTTTGGTCAGTTCACCATCAGACTAAAAACAATCTTAACGGATATACAGTTGAGAGGTCTGTGAATATTTTTTGGTGGTCTTCTCTTATAATTCTGTCAGATATTTTCAGTAAGATCTGTGGACTCGGTATAGCTCTCAATCAATCTCTCTGTTTCTCTATATAATATATGTATTTCACAAATTTATAAAAATTTGTGCTGCATAATAATAATGTTGTTATTATTATTACCACTATTATAAATTAGTTTATGAAATAATTATACCTGGGAACTATTTGTTGAGAAGTTAATAGTTAAAAGTCCCTGTTTATTCTGCATATAAATATAAGTAGCCAGAACATTGCATGGCATCAATGACATGTAATCAGGTAACTTGGTATGCTTCCTGAATGAGCAATTACATCTTTTTTATTTCTAATTATGGTATGACTATGCCTGTGCAAGTGTCTTCAATGTTTGTCAAGGTATGTATGTATGCAGGCCAAGAGAAGGTGTGGATGTCCTGGAGACATAGGTACAGTGTTGTAGTAGGCCACTTGTTTGTTACAAGCTGCTCAGCCCCGAATTAACCACATAGAAACTGTATTAATTAAATCACTGTTTGGCTAATTAGCTCTAACTTCTTATTGGCTAACTCTTACATCTTAATTTAACCAACTTCTATTAATCTTTGTATCACCATTTGGCTGTGGCTTACTGGCAAGGTTTGGCATCTCTCTCTGGTGGGGCTACATGGCCTCTCCTGACTCTGCCTTCTTTCTCTCAGCATTCAGTTTAGTTTTCTCCTCCTACCTCTATTCTGTCCTTTCACAGGCCCAAGACAGTTTCTTTATTAACCAATGGTATTCACAGCACACAGAGGGGAATCTTACATCATCTCCCCTATTCTGTTTTAATAAAAAGGAAGGTTTTATTTTAACACAGAAAAATTACATATAAGAAAACAGTTATCAGGCAGGAATTATAGTTACAATATTGATATCTACTTTATCTTTTATCATAACTAAAGAAAACTATAATTATAACTGTCTGTACTTTAACTCCATCAAATCTCCAGAAGGATATAATAGTGCCTAAGTAAACAGGAAGTACATTGTAAACAACTTCCAAAACTCTAGAATTGACAGAGACATCTTGCTGCCAGGACAGTCACCCAAAGTTTTTTTTTATATTATTGGGGCATCCAATCTTCAGCTTACAGGCCCATAATATCCAGCAGACTTTTCCACAAAGCACAAAATTTAAAGATCTGTTCTGTCATGAAATGGCAAAGTCCATCAGTTGCTTTCTTCTGTGTCCTGCAGAATGTCTGGCAGACTCTTTTATGTAGCAGGACCCCCGAAGGACCACCTCACCTTTAGACAAGTTTAGCAGTCATTTCTCTATGGTTCCTGAATGTTCAGATCATATAGCATAACATTAAGTAGTCCAGGAAAGAGCAGTTTCTTGCCCAAATGGCAAACCAACACCATAAGGAACCTCTTCAATGTCCATCATCTTCTTGAAGTAATTGGTGCTGCCTGGAACAGATGTTTCTCACTGTCATGAAAAGCCCTAAAGTCTTAAAACGTTGTAAATGTTATATTCTGTAGGTCTTTGAAAGGTTTGAAGATATCTAACTGAAATATATCTCTGTATATCTAGAAAACCCACTAAAATGACTATAAGCTTGACTATTATAGATAACTCTCTATTAACCTATATTTCTTAATTATGCATTTTTAAATGAATTACACAATCACAATACCTTAATCAAGAGCAGAAATATACATATAACATTTAACATATACATATAACAAAATCGACCTTAAATTTGTATCAATAGACCAAGATCCATACCAATGCAAATCCCTATAGCATATCTCCCTTTAAATGTAAACAAACATTTATAGACAATATTTGGGAATTTGTGCATAGTTCTTTCCAAACTACTTCTTGCTGTTCATTGGGGGAAATAATTTTTGGGGTGTTCACAGAGACCTTTCAAGGGTGTTGGTCCATCAAACCACATTAGTCTGGAAGTATTCCACAGGTTCTCATCCTCTGTGGAAATCAAAGTAGAACCTCTTTTCTATAACAACATATCCTTAGACTCAAATTTTGAAGTTAAAGAACCTTTAAAGCATATATGTTGGTTTAGCTTAGTAGTTCCCAGAATCAAATGCATCTCTGAAGTAAAAAAATTCAAATAAAACACAATAATATTCATAATCCAGACTCTCTGTGTATATTCCATCTTTATGCAGCTTATTTTTCTTTATTCCTTTTAGTCCATGACTCTCTGTACTGTCTCTCTTTTATAACTCTCTTTACTCTTTTGCTTCTCTCTCCCAAACTTACATACATTTATCCATCACTGTGACCCATTTAGAAGTCTTTTCCATCTGAATTTGTCTTTATTGCATATCTATAATCCTTTTCTGACCAGGACTGCTTCTTAAAATGCTAAGTGCTTCTTAGAAACCTAAGCAGAGGCATTGCTAGGGCAAATACGGCCCTGCTTGCTAGCTCTGCCCAGTCCATCGTGGCAGAAGTCTGTTCACTGCCTCTGAGTCTGCTGGGTGGAGCCATGCTCACTACCTCAACTCTGATAACCAGTTGGCCTATGCTATCACCAACTATCTTGCAGCATGCTGCCCACAAACACCATTTAAATGCTTGGCCTCCTGAATGAGTCAGAGTTCATGCTGGCAGCATAGCCCAGAAAGCTGCCATTTCAAACTGCACAGCTTTGTTTCTGCTACCACTGAATTAAGAAAACCTCTCTTAAAGGAGCCATGGCATTAAGCCATGCTTAACTCTGTTTTGTTGTTTGTTTGTTTGTTTTTGCCTAGAATTTCTTCCCAAACTCTCTCAGGTTTTGAGTGGATTTTAGTTTGCCATGTTGGTATCAATTTGTAGTAGGAGGCTGCTTGTTTGTTCCCAGCTGCTTAGCCCCAAAATAATCTCACAGAAACCATATTATTTGCAATATTGTTTAGCCAATAGCTTAAGCGTATTTCTGGCTAATTTATATCTTAAATTAACCCATCTCCATTAATCTGTGTATCGCCCTGAGGCTGTGGTTTACCAGGTAAAATTCTGGCATCTGTCTCCAGTGGGGCTACATGGCTTCTCTTAGCTCTGCCTTCTTTCTCCCAGCATTCAGTTTAGTTTCCCCCACCTAGCTCTATTCTGTCCTGCTTTGCTATAGGCTCAAAGCAGTTTCTTTATTCATTAACCAATAAAAACAACACATATAGAGAAGGACTTCTTACATCAGTACAGGTGGTAATAAGCCTTTTGATGTGATTAATGAGGACTGAACTCCCATCATCTGGAAGAACAGCAGGTTTTAACAGATTAGCTGCCATCTTTCCAACCCTAAGTAATAGCCGAGGCTGGCCTCTAACTCTTGATTCTTCTGCCTCCAGCTCTTCAGGTGGTATTGTGTACCACCATAACTAAGCAACTCCACATTTTAAAGAGTAAGCATCTAAATTTCTTTTCTTGGTGCTATGATAAGATGCTGCAGGAGAGAGGGTTCATTTAGCTCACAGTTCCACATTTCAATGCATTGTGGTGGGCAAGTCACAGCGGCAAGAACTTCAGGACATATGTGGGTACCATTAAGTCCACAATCAGGAAGGAATACATGCATGCTATTTCTCTGTTCTTTTTCTCCACTAAAGCAACCTTAGTCTAGTCCACATTAATAAGGTCTTCTCATTAAATAATGTAGCTAAGACATCCCCTCCCCATCAAGGCATGCTCAGAGGCCCATCTATTAGTTGTTTCTACATTTTGTTGGGTGACAAATACATTAACCATTAGAATAGAATATATATTATTTATTGATCATGACACTAAAATGTTTGGTGAGGTGGTTTTCTAGATAGTTCCTACTCCTTAAGGTATTTCTCTTAGAAACATCCCCAGTTTTCAGTTTATAATGAGAAGGGATTTTTAAAAATCCAAGTGGCATGTACACAGTAATGTTCTATTATGAAAACTTCAACTATCCAAAACAGACATTAATTATGATAATGGTTTGTTATATTGAGTCAATATACAACCACCAAAATCATTTCAAAATACTTAGATTGAAAATGGACTACAACTGTGTAAAAAAAAGGTGATGTAAATAAAGACAAAGAGCAACATGGAGGCATTTACTCTTGGTCACACTCAAATGACTAAAGGCAAAAAAGAACAAATGCTGGAGAAAACAGGAAACAGCAAACTCCTTGTATGTACAGTGTTTTCCTTTCAATTCTTAGTCTACAGCTATTCCTGGATCACCATGGAGTTGTAACCTGGTAAAACCACCATGAGTTGGAAGTGGCACCAGATGTATCTTCAACTCTCAACTTTCTGAATACCAGTGAGCAGTAACACTAAACACTGTTAAAGGTAGTGGTGGACTCCTATGATCTCATGGTCAACTTGTAGCTGTTGTCACTGTCCATGTGTGATGTGGATAGAGAAGAGTGGCTGGCTAGATAATGCCAGTTAGGGAAAAGCTCTAGCTTCAAAAGTTAAAGTCTGGTTTTTACCAAAAGGGCGTCAATTTCCCAACATTGCAAAATTGAAAAATCAAAACTGGAGCCATCATAAGAAGGGGTCTTTTGGATTATAATTAAAAGTATTCAAGAGCACAGAGTATTAATTGTCATTTTCAGTGGTGCTTCCTCTGCATGTGTAGGAGCTGAGCATCTTACACACATGTATACATTCTCTTTCATATGTAAGTTTAATGAGGTTGCACTTCATTTTTTCTTTGGGCTCTGGCTTCTGTGCTAAGCAATCCATTGTGCAATTTTGAGATTTCCAATAGGTAACTCCTTTCCTTCAACTATAGTGATTCCATATCTCATAAACAGAAAATATTTTCTCTCAACAAACATGGAAGTGCCAATGACAGTTCTCTATCTGGACATAATAAACCACCACATGGTGACCTAAAGCTGCAGAACTTCTCCCACAGATTCCCCAGGGATAGCCACCAGGCAGCATAAGCTTGTTCCCTAAGTTCCCAGGGATAGCCACCAGGCAGCATAAGCTTGTTCCCTAAGTTCCCAGTGTTAGTCACCAGGCAGCAGGAGCTTGTTCCCTAAGTTCCCAGGGTTAGTCACCAGGCAGCAGGAGCTTGTTCCCTAAGTACCAAGGGTTAGCCACCATGCCAGCAGGAGCTTGTCCCCTAACTACCCAGGGTTAGCCACCATGCCAGGATGAGCTTGTCTCCTAACTACCCAGGGTCAGTCACCATGCCAGCATGAGCTAGTCTTCTGTGGACATTAAGATGATGTTGCCATTGAACCAGAAGATCAGCACCTTCTTCCAGGCTCCTTCAGCTTTCCTATATACCTCAGTTGCTTCTGGTTGTTAAGTAGACACCACTACTTTCTCGACATTTGTCAGTCTGGAGACCACTTTGTTATCACCCAGAGGAGTCACATGACCATGTCTTTGCTCCTTTAAGACTATTAGAAGTTCTACTTAGTTGATGATGCATCTTATGTAAGATAATGTTACCATGACAGTGAAATTTCTTTCTTCTTATTCATATAAGGTAAGTTCATCATCCGGTTTACTGAAGGGACAATGCCTACCATGAAAACCAGCAGGTGGGAATCCTTGGGAAGAGCTTGGAAAATTCTGCCTATCACAGGCCTCATACGTCCGGCTACAACTAAAGTTAAGAAATTTAAGACTAATTTTAAATTTAAGAAATTTAAACTAAATTTAAGAAATTTCTTTCTAGGAGAAAGAACTAAATTATCACACAAGATATAAAACATGTAAGGTAGAAAACTCAATATTTACTTGATTTGAATTCCACAAGGAAAGGTAGAATGCCCTTCACTACAGATACAGGGCATGCTTCTGTGATTTACAGGATGGGCAGTGTTGCTATTTGAAAGTGAAATGCTCCCCATAAGCTTTTGTGTTTGAACACTTGGTCCCCAGTCAATGACTCTGTTTGGGGAGATTATAGAACCTTTAGGGTATGGCATCTCACTGGAGGAAGTGCATCACTGATGACAGAACTTGAGAATTTCTAGCTGGGTCCCTTGACACTCACTGTCTGCTTCCTGGGTGTGAAGGCACCCTGTCCAGCGAACCCACTGATTCTGGCACTGTGCCTCTGGGTCTTCCCCGACACAATGCTGCTGGAACTGGAGGCCCAAATAAACCTTTCTATCCTAAGATATTTAGGGCATTTTATCACAGTGACAGCCAAAGTAGCTAAAAGCCCATCAGAATTCCAGTCACAGGGGTAAATAATGCCACATTTGGCCTTTCCAGTGAAATTATTTGATTAAAGACATAAACTGGCAAAGGGCGGCTATCTTATGAAGGACTGATTTGTTAGTAGCTCTCTTTGTATTCTACTCTGTGCTGTGCTTGTGTTCCCTCACAGGTGAGTGTTCTTCTTCAGGTGTATCTCGGGGGTACCTTCTGAAAAGCATGGCAGATGTTGCAGTAATTAAGGGCACACTCAAACTCAAATGCATTCTGCTTCATTTCAGCTCAACCTTATACACAACTGTGTTAATATTTATATGATAGCCTATTTAATTTTAAAGTATGCCAAATTTGTCAGCCCCATGGGTGTACTCATCAAACAGGTAGTTATCAGCTTTTCTTGAAGAGATTAATTTGGAGAAATTGATGGCCTCAGTGTACCATCTGAGACATTATGACTGATCAGAGATACTCCCGGGATTATAAATAAACTCTTATTATGTGCCTGTATGCCCATCTCCCACATGAAGGCACTGAGCACTGTAGTACGAGTTTGGATCATAAATATAATCTAACCAGCATTGAGACAATGCTACAAAACTCCCAGTTAGTTTTCCCACTAGCATTTCCTGAAGAAAAAAAGAACAGGAAATATCACCCACTCTTATCCAAGACAAATGTATTGAATCTCTAGAGCAAAAGACATATAGATGCTTAAGATTCCCTGCTGCCAAACTTTACAAATTATGCTCCTAAGTGGGGCAAATGTATTGTAGGATCAACCGAAGAATTTTCTTTTTCTCAAATTGATATGTTCTGAGAACAGAGGACCATAGCTCTGCACCAGATGCGTACTGTAGCATCATTTAGGGAAATAACCTACCTCTTTGTGTGCTTATAACACACATCCTTCACAATGAATGCCTACTTTAAAACCCAGTGAAACTCATCTCTCAGCTAATAGAACTTTAATCTAACTTCTTGCTGGGAATGACTGGCACAGATCAATATTCTTGGAAGCTGTCATTTCCTCAGTTATTACATGATGATGAACAAAGGCTCTCTTGTTAGGCAAGTGCTTTCACATTCTAAATTCAACTCCAGGCAGAGTTAACCAGTGCTTTCTCATATATTCACACTTATTCTTTCATCCCCAATTGTTCTGCCCATGCTGTTGATTTTCAGTTTGTAGATAATTGTACCATGTTTCATTTCTCACATCTCTATTCTTCCCCATAAATTATCTTAAGTCATCACTAAAACATGATCAAATATTTTGGCATATACTAGTAGAATCAGCAGACAAATTTTCCTTATTTTATTATTAGGTTATAGGCCATTTAATTTGTCTTAAGGTAGGCAATCATAAACAGCAGAAATACATTATCCACAGTCTTAGAGGCCATGTGCTAAAATTTTTCTCTGATGACGGTTTGCTTTCTGCATCATAGATGTTATCTTCCAATTGTATCCTCATAGGGTAAAAGAGGCAAGGTGGCCTTCTGTGACCTCTTTCTGTAAGTTTACTAATACCACTCATAAACTTTCTACCATATATAAGCATGTCCCAAAATACCCACTCCTTATCACCACAATATTGGTGATTGAGTTTCAAGGTATCAATTTGGGGGGAGAAGAATTATTCAGGACATGGAGTATAACATTCTGTCTGAATGATGATATACTGGCCTGTGGCATTTTTATAGACTGCCTCTATCACACTAAGGAAAATCAACCATCTGTAGATAACAAGATCTCATCTCATTCCATCTCCTTTCTTGTAATACTTCTATTTTGCTTCTGTGTACTCTATTCAAGAAAATATATTGTAATCATCAGCCTATCATCTGTCCCAGGCCTCCTGAGAGACCTTGTTGCTTAGAGCTTGCCAAGTTCTATCCCAAGTGTAACTTTCCCATCATTATGATTTATCTCATTATGATCATGCAATGCCTTCCTCCTATTCTCCTAAGATACCTATTTGATAAGTCTACTTTTCTAGTAAAATACTTGCACACAGCTGCTTTTGGAAGGAAGACTAAATTCCCAGAATGCAATCCACTTTTTTAGATAAAACTTAATAAAAAGATTATAAGGGTCATTATATCAATCTTCAAGTGTCTATAAAGTTGTAAAAGCCACCTACAAATTATTTTAGGTTTTAAAAACCTTTTATGTGTATTGTTTATTGAAAATATTTCAAATTTAGCTTGTTAACAAGACCCAACTCTTTAAAGTGCTAGAATCAAAGTGCTGCTCAGAATATCTTACAGCTTAGAGTCAACCAGATTGTAAACTGTCAACTCATCTCACAGAAAAAAAAAAAGGAAAGTGATGGCAGGTCATGGGGTGAATAATTTGTTCATTTTAAACTTGTAAACGTTGGTTATAACAAAGTAACACTTCTTCATTCAAGTGTGTGCACATACTACTATCCTGAAATTTCACCAAAAAAAAATATTTGAACAAGCACCTGTGGCCTCCTTAACCCTCTTCATGCATAGGCAAGGCATATGGCTCTGGAAAGGGGTCCCTAAGTATCTTCAGTATGTTGCCCAATTAGCTGACTTTTCTCCTCCCACACTTCAGAACAGTTTTCTGGAAGGCTTTTCATGGTTTCTTAATTCAAATGCAGAGAATCTTAAAACACTTTAAACATCAACTTTCAAGTAAGACAGTAAATCCCCATTTCCCCAAGGTGTATGTCAGCTTTCAAATGCTAAGACCAAATACCTGTAATCAACAGTATATAAAGAAGAAAGTGTTAGTTTGGCTCAATTTTTGAGAAGTTTCAGTCCATAAGCAAATGTCATGATTCCTTTGGGTCTTGTGGCAAGGCAGTAAATAATGGTGAAATCATTTGGCAGAGAAAACTGTTCACCAGTAGTGGCCAGGAAGCAGAGAGAAAGAAATGAAGTGACTTGGGCCATAATATTCCATGGGAAGTGGATGAAATCCTGACTGAATGCATATTATTGACATAAACACAGCCATGTCAAGGACTCTGATGCCTCAGATCCCAGGGAATGGCAAAGCCTTCCTTAAGACAGGCTCAGAGGAATGGCAAAACCTTCCTGTGGTCTAAGTATAGATATTATGAATGACTGACCTTTGGCTAAAAGCAGTATGTGCAGAAACTATCAACTACAGCTTCCCCCTCTTGGATGACAATAGCCTGAAACTGCTCCCATACAAAGACCTCCCGTCCACATTAGCTAAACTACCTTCCCCTCCGTCTACTGTAGATAATAAACCTACCACTTCATTCAGCTGTGCCTAATAAACCCACTCACCAACCCTCATCAGCAGTATATAATAAACCCTCTGAGTTCAGGGCTGATGGTGAGTGTGTCTCCATCAGAGTGCACAGTCCACCTGATCTGTACTTTTCTGTACATGTGTCTGTCCTTTCTTCATTCTCTCATATACCAGTCAGGTCAAGTCCAAAGCCATGCAGGTCACAGCAATAATCCCTTCAAGAGCATCACCCAGTGAAATGTCTGTCCAACAGGACTTTACCTCTTAAAGATTCCACCAGATTATAATAGCACCACATTATTTCACACAAGGGTATCAAGATAGCAGTTAGTGATAATTATAGTAAGGAAAGAAAGTTGTTTGTTGGCGGAGGCTGCTAGTTCATTTCTGACTATCCAGACCATGAAGTAATTACACGGAAATTATTTTGTTTGCAATACTGTTTGGCCAATAGCTTAGGCGTATTTCTGATTAACTCTTATATCTTAACAACCCATTTCTATTATTTAATATTTTACCAAGAGGCAAGGTTCCAGCTGGCAGCTCGCGTCTTTCTCCTCTGGGGGCTCCATGGCTTCTCACTGGCTCTGCCTTCTTTCTCCCAGAATTCAGTTTAGTTTTCCCTGCCTAGCTCTATTCTGCTAAGCCACTGATCAAAACAGCTTTATTCATTAACCAATAAAAGCAACACATAGACAGAAGGACTACCTATAACAGCTGTTTGTCTTCTTATTTCACAGTTTTCAAACTGATTATCTCTGGATTGAGTCCATATCCAAGTCTCTAATGTATATGTATTTTCTTTGCTTTTCTTGCTCCATATAGTGACTCCCTGCTGTTTCTATCTTCCTCTCCTTGTTTCTTTCCCCCCTCTGATGTACTTTACAGAAACACCAGACTCTATTTCTGGCTATATGTATTTTAATATGAGCTACCCTTTCTTTTCTTTTCTTTCTCTTTCTTTCTTTCTTTCTTTCTTTCTTTCTTTCTTTCTTTCTTTCTTTCTTTCTTTCTTTCTTTCTTTGTTTTTGAGCTACCTCTTTCTTAACCTCTCTTTGAGCTAAAGTCCTTTGTTGGTTTTTACTGCTTAGAAAATCAAGTTATATGCCGGGCAGCAGTGGCACATGCCTTTAATCCCAGCACTTGGGAGGCAGAGGCAGGAAGAGCTCTGTGAGTTTGAGACCAGCCTGATCTACAAGAGCTAGTTCCAGGACAGGCTCCAAAGCTACAGAGAAACCCTGCCTCAAAAAACAAAAAAAAAAAAAGTCAAGTTATAAATATCCAGCTTTCCACTAAGTTCAGTTGATGTCTTTTTTATCTTTTGGCAGTACAATTGTTTTATAAAATTATCATGAACACTGAGCTAAGACCTATTAAGCCAGCTTCTACAGAAGGTGCAGTGTTCCCCCAAACCAAGGTCTCTGCATTTTCACCAACCAACCAATACGAAATATCATTTTATTTGTTTTTCTGCTTTAACAATTAAATCACAGACAAAAGCACTGGCATTGAGTTTACATTTAAGTATGAACTTATCTCCTTAGTCTACACTAAAAATGCACTATGTTCTATAAAAACACATATTAACATAAGCCTAGAATTACACTTCAATTTTCCATGTTTCGAAACTTCTTTTCATGTCACAGCACAGGTCTTCTCCATGTATCCTTCATAATGCTTCCTGTGGTTAAAATCAATTAAATCAACTTCTTAATTTGCAATGCCACTAAAGCAGCACAGTAGGCCACTATGAAGAACGCTCTATACAGAATGTTCCAATCTAGGATGTTCCACAATATCCTTGAATTCATGGTATGTTTGCTCCATTATGACCTACCCACACTCCATCTCTGCCCTAGAATATAACATGAAGTTCCATAATGATATTCAAAATATCATCTTAACCATTGCCACATCATCATAATCAATATAGTTTATTTTTTGGCTGTTTTAAAATAATTTATTACTAAGACTTAATCCATCTTATAATAAAATGTTATTGTTGCTAGATATGCACAAAGAAAGAATTGTTGTGTGATATTTCATTAAGGATAATTCTGAAAATCTAAAATTAAATATTCAATACAGCTGCACAAGTTAATGGTTTTAATTACAGCCTCCTTTAGCTCAAAAGGGTAAGATAGGGCCTTGGTAAACCAACTCACTTGCTCATCCTCATTTCCTTTCTGTCCAGGAGGCCTCTATCTCTGCCCACTTTGAGATTCTAAACCTAGACTTTTGAAAAGTCTCATGATTCTTAGTCCCGAAAAGCTCCCCGTCAGGTGATTCTCATCATTATCTTCATCTGAAAACCTGGTGTGTTTAAGATGTTTGCTTTCAATGTATTTCTTGTATTCTGAATAATACAAGTCATTCTATTGAAAAATTGGAAGCATTAGGAGAGACTTCTCATAATTCTCAGTGAGCAATTGGCTTATGGCCATGGTACTGATCCATATTAGAGACTTAGTTGGTCTGATATAGAAACAATCTATCTGGCTGTCTTTCATCTATCTAGTCTATCCCCTATTCTGATCTGTTTAACCAAGTTATCAATAACTTTACTGTCTATCATTTATCTATCCATCATTTATGTATCTCTGTATGTATGGATATAGCTGTCTCTCAGATAACTATTAGCTCATCTATCTATCTATCTTTCTATCTCTATCTATCTATCTTTCATTTACCCATAATACCTATCACTTATCCCATCCACTTCTCTGTCTATTTATAGCTTTCATTTATAAGTTAAGTACTTTTTTAGTAAAATATTTTTCATTTCTTTTTAGATAATATCCTTTAAAATAATCCATAAACATAACTTAATACATCAATGTAAGTTCCTCACCTTTATCACTCTCGCCCTTACTCATTCCTTAAATTTAATAGGTGCTTGGGTTTTGTCCCCTTGCGTGGTCTAGCCATTTTATCCCAGAGCATAGTTTTAAGGAAAAACAGGCACACAGATGACAGCAGAAATTCTCCCCACCACCTAAACAAACTAGTCTAATAACAGCGTGATACTTATCTCTGCGGGAGATAACAGCTTTGGAAGTGAAATTTCCCAGAAATGAAGACAAGGGAATGGATAAAAAGTACATCCGAGGGTATCTTATCTACATGAGCCCAGAGCCTCATGCCAAGATCTATGTCTGGAGTAATTATAATTTCTGTTCAAAGCCTCCTTAATTGGCATTGCTCAACTCCAGATAATTGACTGGGAGTGTGACCCTGCTCACACTGGTGGACTTGTTCTCCAGAGAAGAGCACTGATAACAGGCTTCTTTGTCATCAAAGGGTGAAGAAATGTGACAATCTGGGAACTGGTTTTAGAGCCCCATCTGCTAAACCAGAGAGAAATCAAGATTTTACAGTTCTATAAATATTTTAGTATATCCCATCATTTATGAACTGTGGCAGCTATCATAAAACGTCCCTGACTTTTGTTACAACTGCATATAAGGCCAGAAAATTGCATCTCGTGGTAAGCCATAAAACCCTAAGTAAAAGCACCGTTCCTTTCAGTATATTCTAAAAATATACAACCTTCCTGTCAGTCCATGGCGGAGCATTTACCATCCCAGGATGCCTGCTCCTTTCTCCTTTTTTTCTTCTTTTTCCTTTTATCTGATCTTACCCTGGTCTTTTCAAGGCCTTTCGTATTTCAGTATCTTTTTATGTTTCAAAATAACAGCCGTCGCTACATAGCAGCTGAAATAGACTTCACTCTGTCACAACACCCTGTAAACAAGGGACATTCGGAGGATGGTTCTGCCACCATACAAACAGCCTTGGTTTTTGACCCGGTGTCTAATGGCTCAAGATGTGATTCTCATTTTGTCTGTAGTGAGTTGCTTTACTATTATGATTAAAAGAGTTTAATTAAGAGGTGGTTGGCAGATTTACGAGAGAGCCATTCCTAAGGAACTATATCTGAAAATATATACAAAGCTGAAATTGACATTGAGCTTGAAATGGCTTTTGTGGGTGATTTCATCTTACTCCTTTTTTTTTCTTTTAATGTTGGGTGACATTTTTGATCTGTTGCCTCTTGAATATATTTTCATCCTTTTAGTGGTTCCAGAAACAAGAAACAACTGTGAGGTCAAAACAGGTTTCATTGGGGACAAAGTGTTCACATTAGCACCATTTAGCCACACGGCAGAATGCTTCTCTCCCTAACATATGATGAATGGGTAACGCCACAGAGATAGAAAAACAATAGATTCTGTGATGCATCATTTTAGAAACCCAAATGCATGCATAGTGAGACTCTCAGTGCATTTACGTACAACATGATTTGGTTTTGAGAATTAGGCAAGTTCTTTGTTTTCAGCTCTCTCCCTCTATACCTTTCCATCTCTCCCCCTCTGTACCTTTCCATCTCTCCTACTTTCTTGCCCCCTCTATCTTTCTTCCCTGCCCACACAATTGGTGGTAGAATCCAGTGCCCAGCTTATGCCAAGCGTTGGCTCCTCTGTACTACATCCCTACCTCACTCTTGGTTTCACACAGACGGATCAGTGAGTGATTCTCAATGCCCAGATTCCATTTGAGAACATGTCATCCGAATCAAATGTTTCCAAGCTTGTGTCTTAATATGAGTTTTGATCCCCTAAAATCTGCCTTTCTACTCCTATTTTCTATCCTATAAATAAGACTTTCTCACTCACAGGGAGCAAAGTCCTCCTAATACTTGAAATGGGAATGTGGACAATATGAAGAAGATTTATTGCTTATGAATGTAGTTTAAGCACACCCTCTTTCGTGATGGATTGCCTCGTGTGCTTCTGCTCCCTGACAAAAGCAGTGTAAATAAAGTCACACCCTGGATTTTCTTCCTGTACTAGAGAAAGTGCAGTTTTGACCTGAGAAAACCCTTTCAGACTCAGACAAACTAAGGAGAGGATGAAAGCACAGCATCCCAAGGAAACAAGGTGGGAGGCAGTGCGGCACCCCAAAACAGCTGACTGTGCTGCTGATGTTGGCAGCTCCTATCAGCAGCAGACATCTTAATCCTGAGCATTTCCTGCCAATGAAGAGGAGGCAATGGAGATTTCTAATAAAATGTGGTGACTTGGAACAGTTCACCCAGAGCTTTCTAGATGCCCTCACCTGTTAAATTGCATTTGCCTGCAATAGGGCTGAAACACAGAAAGCCACAGAAATAGGAAGATTTATCTTGACTCACAAAGGTCCAGAATAAATTATAGCATTATGAATCAGTCCTGGAAGACTTGCCTCTTGCTAGGTAGTAAAAGTTCATTCATTCTTTCAAACTTAGTTTTCTTTTCTTCCAAATGGCAAGACCCACGTGCTTAATATTTTGTACGCCATTTGGGCCTACCCATAGAAGTCAAATCAAAATATATAAGGCAATGAAATTCTTAGCCTAGGACCTTAAACAGAGAAAGAAAGAATTCAATAAAAGACAATTTGGGTTATCATTACACTTAGTACATAGTAGGTCCTCCATAGATTTTGCCTGAATTGAATTAAACATACATGTATGTATTATAAAGGATGCCCTTCTACTCATTGCAAACAAAACTCATCAGGGGAACTTGGGCTGTATTAGTGTAGGGATGAGATGAGCAAATGCCAATTCATGACAGATGCAATACTAAACGCTTTGTGGTATTTACTGTACAAATTTTTATATGACTATTGTTAATTTGGCACTCCACTCTTATTGGTAAAGAAAGACAGACCTTTGATTTCCAAAAGCCAAATTAACTTGTTTGTAACAAAAAAAATGCAATAGAGTTTCAAAATTGGGGTTTGAACCCTCTATATCCAACTCTAAAACCAAACAACAAAAGACAAAAAAAAATGACACCCTGAAGAAACTAAAGTGTCAATGTTCTGTCACAATAGAAAAATAATGTGATGAAAGTTGCAGAGATGAAAAAGGGATAGTGAGAACACTATTTTGTTTAATAATTCTGAACTATTTCTTGAAAGCTTTGATGCATGCATGTTGCAAGGTCTTAAGTCAGAAGTCAATGGCTAATGAGCCCATTCTGTCTACACTGAAACATAATGGGGACCTGGCATCAGACTTCAGAAGTGGCTACATTGTATTCTGTGCCACAGGAGAGAATTTCCACCTGCCTCCACACAGGTTAACAGAAGCATAGTCTAGGAACCTTCTTCTGGTACCTTGAAGGCATCAAACACACACCATCTCAAAGTTTGTAAAACAGGCCCATTGATTATTTCAAGCTGAACTCACTTAAGGAAATAGAACTCCTGGAGGGGGGGCAGTGCTGCCATTCTCCCTGCACATAGCAAACCACAAAGGCTGTCTCTGGAGGGATGTGCAGCCCATACCAAGAATTAAAAATACCCCTGGTTACCAGACCTTGGTCATCACCCTAACCCTAAGCTGGGGCTGCAGAACCTGAATAAACAAATTCCAGAGTAACCTAAATCTTCCAAATCGCTCTGACTTATGACCTCCAAAAATTACTATGTTAGTTCAAGTAGCCACTGTCACAGATTTCTTATACTTTGTCTAAAAGCATCATTCTCTGTACATTTCTTCCAACCATTCACTTGGGAAGATTCTCCATTTACAGGCAAAACAAATAAAATGGAATCTCTTTCCTCTTGTTAGTCAGCTCTTACAATGCATTGGGGTCACAGATGCAGCCGATGAGCCACAGAAGTTGGTGGTGGAGAGGGTCTCTCTGATCTGTAACTCCCTCTTTTGTGAAGAGGAGCACATTACCAGAAACTTCCATTTGCTGCAGCTTGTGTTGAGTCCTCCCTATTTCACCCAGGTGGGGTGGGAAGGGAAAATATGGCACAACCAGAAGGTAAGGACAGAAATTAGAAGTAAGCTTAAGATATAGGAGGTATCTGGGTGGTGGTGGTGCACGTCTTTAATCACAGCACTTGGGAGGCAGAGGCAGGTGGATATCTGTGAGTTTGAGGCCAGCCTGGTCTAAAAATGTAGTTCCAGGACAGCCTGGGCTACACAGAAAAACCTTACCTTAGAGAGGGAGAAAAAGAAAAAAGAAAGATCTAGTAGGTAGGAACTTTCATACCTTTAGAGGCACTGGTGCATGCCACTTGCTCTTCTAGAAATTTTATCATGTAGTGAGAAATTGAAAGATCTAGTTCTACCACTCCATGAGAGATTTCCCTAAAGTAAATGATCTTGAATGGATCATCCATAGTTACAGTTTCTAAAGGAAGCCTGTTAAATTTACAGGGGCATGATACATGGGAGTTTGTTCAATCCTGGCATGCAGATTCAGTGATCACCTTGACTGTTGTGACCATGGAGAACATCGCTCCATCCTTGGGCACCACAAAGAAGAGCAGACTCTAATGAAGGCAGTGAGTCTGGTAGAACCAAACATCAGATGAGCAAATGAACATAAATGAAAGCAAGAACATCTCAAGACTGACAAAAAGAGGTAGAAAGAAACCAGAGCAGACCCTGCTGGGTTCCCAGAGCTCTTTCACACATATGGTCAGCTCTGGCTGGGAATTTGAAGCACTGACAAGTGCGTAGTCTTGGGACAAAGGGTCTCCAGTTCCATGTCCAAGCATCCTGAAACATAACAGCCCACTTCCATCTCTCCAGTTAAGAGAACATGTAGGCCTGATAGAATAACCATAGATGGTGGGGATTCATTTCCGAAGCAGGAAGTTGAAGAGGGAGGAAGCCCAGGACTGATACATGTTATGGTAACTGAATCCAAGTCTGTGTTTAATCAAAGGGCACTAGTGAGTCACAAGAGGGAGGGAAGGATCCCCAAGTCAGTAATCAGCAGCAGAAGGCCACATCAAATGCTGTTCCTGTGTCTGACTTCCTGCTCTCTATTGTCCCACATACATTTGTAGACAGAGTGAAAGACACCGTGTAGACTGTCTTTGCTTTTAAGTCCTTAGTTTAAGGCACTTCTGTCTTACAGAGTTGCATACCTCACAGCTTCAAAGACAGGACAGGATGCTACTATTCACTAAAGTTTGGGACCCTTCTGGATGGGGGCCTGTGACTCTAAAGACACTGTGAAGTCCCTGTCTCTGATGACTCTCTATGAGGCCTGTGGGAGACCTGGGGTTTCCTCTCATCCATATTTGGGGTTTGCCTGGCTTAAGGGGCAACCATCTTTGTGTAAGTTATAACTTATTTCAATATCTTTTTCAATATTTTAAGGGTTCTCTATGGTAACTTTGAATATGGAGAGCCCCCACTGGAAACCATTACCTCACTTCAAGGGCCTCTGTAGGACATACTCTTAACTAAAGGCAGGGAGGCATTTGAGATTGTTCATCTTCATTGTCAAGCTGATAAGGCTTAGGATCACCATGGAAATACACCTCTGGGTGTGTCTCTGAGGGTGTTTCCAGGAAGGGATTCGCCGAGGAGGGAGACCCACCTTGAATGTAGGAAACATCATCTCAGGCAGTGGGGTCACAGAGTGGATGCGAATGAAAAGGAAAGCTGAGCACTGGCATTTCGCCTCCCCATGTCCTGACCGCGGGAGCAATGGGACCAGCTGCTCGCCCCTTGTGCTGCTGGCATGTGCCCCCCACACACCTTGATAGACTGTGTGTCTGGAACTGTGAACCAGAGCAAACCTTCACTTGCCTGTGCTGCTGCTTCTTAGGGATTCCGTCCCCACAAAGAGAGGTGGAACCAATCCAGCTTTCCTTTGCATCACAGACTGCTGCCTTTCACCCCAACTGTGAGGTGAATGGCAGGGTCAGCTCTGTGTCACAAAACTCCATCTTGCTTTGCTTTCCCAATGGCAAATATATGGGACAAATGGGCTATTAGCCTATGCCTTCGTAGAATGCTTGCTTAGCATGCCTGAGACCTCGGTTCTATTCTTTGCCCCTTGAAAAATAAAGAAGAAAGGAAGCCAGAATGACCACGACATTAATTTTAGGGTGTATTTCCATTCCATGAACAAATTTAAAATTCATATCAATATATCAGAGCAAGTATGAATTTGGAATAATATTGTTCAACTCTCCTACTGTCTCTTTCTTTAGTAAAGTTGCTATATATATAGCAAATGGGAATGTAACTATATGTTTAAAAGTATAGCTCAATAAAAAAAATCAATAAATATATATATTCAAGAAAATTATGCTTTTTATTACTTCATTTAGTATTTGAGAGTTGAATACATAAAATTTTAAAGTGGATTTTTAATTCCATTTTCAGGATGAATTGGTGTTACTTACAGATTTGTCCATATTTATTTAGCATCTCAGAGATTTCCTGTAATCACAGCAAAAAAAAAATCAGTGTTAGCTCAATTAAAGTGATTGTTATGTTCGTTCTTTTCTCATAATAACAGACAATACATAGCACGTATTAAATGTGAAAACACTTGAGGTGGCTATGATGAGACACATTGAGGGTGGCTTTTCTCTACCCTGTTCGGGCCCCTCATCAACAGTAGGAAAGTTTCTGCAACAAATCTGAAAGTCAATTTTCAATCAAATGTGCAGATAGACCCTTTGAGTGACTTGTGGAAAGTCACCCAGGAACTACAGCACATTGAGGGGATTTTGCTCACTGCTGGGAACGCTGTTCTTTTCTCCTTTGGGGATACCCCATTTTGGAAGATGCCTGCCAAGGCCAATCATGGCAAAGCATATTTTGACCCGTCTGCCTACTTATTCTTTTTTATACAACAGAAGTCATCTAAAATGTCTTCACTCGGCATATCAGACATTAGTACTTCAATCAGTACTTTGGGGATCAGTGCTTAGTACACCAGAGTGCAGTACTTCATAGTACTTTAGGGATCACTATATTGGAATAAGGAAAGCAATTGATCACCTAATTGTATTCAGAAAAGTTACAATAAAGATCCAACAAAATCATGTTTTTTCTGCTGTTAGGAAGGCTCTTTTATTTAAAACCAGATAGGGAAGGGTTTTTTTTTTAAGGTGTATTTTTCAAAACATCTGCTACATTCTCAGAAGTCCTAGATTGGAGGGGGTTATTTAGAAAGTTTTTTTGTTCATTCCAATTTGTTCTTTGTTTGTAATTCCTCTTTTCATTGCAGTTTTAATGGGGGAATGGCCCTGTTCTCCTGTGAAACAATAAACTGTCTGCACACTATAAAACATGGAAAGAAAAGAACATAACAGCAAAAGATTCTAGGTTACGGTATTGGCTTTGCTTTCTTCTGCTCTTGTCTGTGAACTCTTCGGTGGCCCTCCATGCCGTACACATCATCGAATGGAGAATCCTCTGGTGGCAGCAATGCCCTTCAGGGCTTCGCTCTGGGCTGAGGTTGCATGGTTGGCATGGTTGGCATGGTTACTTCCTCAAGACATAATTTAGTTGAGCCATGATTTAATTTCTTTTAAGATTGGAGCCAACGGGCTTTAAATAATCTTTATGCCCATAGCCCATGTTGTGTTGAAGCAGGCTCTAGGATATTCGAGGGATAGATACACACTGCACTCTCTTCATAAAGCTTTTGATGGTTACCACCGAAAATCTTGCCCTGAATCTGCTTCTTCATTGTATACTTTTAACCCTTGTTATCCTGACCTAATACTGAATATAAAATAAGCCACCAGCTACCAACAGGTTTATCCCATATTCTCTGATTGGTTCTATTGCAGAGGAAAGAGACTTTATATTAAGATTTCCACAGAAGAGCTTTTTGAAGGCTAGCAGTCACTAATGTGCCTAGGGCCAAAGGATGCATGCTTTGTTTTGCGTACCTCACTTTCTCAGTTTAAATTTTATCAGTGCTTTGGCCTGAGACTAAATGGTTGTCAATCTGTATGTCCTTAGATGGTGCCCAGAGCCTTTGAGAATGACGTTCCCACTCTGACAAGCCTGTGGTTTTATTTAAACAAATTCCTCTCCCCCAGTTCCCCACAGAGCAGCTGTTGTACCCTTCTGTTGATTGTAGTGGATGTGTTGCAGATCTCCGGTTACCTCCCAGCGGACCACCCACAGAAAGCACTTGTCCACACAGAGGCTCTCTCTGCCTCTTGCCTCCTGGAGACTGGGCAGAAACCCATGTCGAGGCCGACTCCACCAGCTTCTGTCTGTGCTTTTTCCTGACATGGAGCAAGCTAGTGAGTCCCATCATCTAAGAGGAAAATAATTAGGTGGTGAAAAAAGAAAACATCCCATTGTTCCTTTGTGTAGGAGGTTGACAGGTTCCAGAGGTGAAGATCTGTCATGTGCCATTGTAACAAGGGGTCAAGAGATGCAACACCGGACAGAACAAAGGGCACTGGGACGCACAGGTGACAGCGCTCCCGAGTATTTGAGCATTTACACTCAAAACCTGGAACTTGCCGCTCCTTCTGATGTGCGTTATGCACACAGAATAGACTCCCTTATTAAGTAAGCAGCAATTGAAAATGCTCTTCACATTTTGAGGTTTGCTATAACTTAAAGGGAAGTTGTGGTTCAAGAGTAATGCACCATATTGCAGAAGCAATGTACAGTTCAATTCCCTGGTTTAAATTCTTTTCCTTGGTAACTCACCTACCAGAATAATGTGTTGATATTCTCCCTGGCAATCTAATTCTGCCTTGATACCTTTCATCCTCAAGAAAGAGGATTCTGTAAGTCTCAATAATCAAATGCTATTTCAGTGGACATAAAAAGCAAGAAGATAAATCCATATATCTCAGTTATCACTCACCATAAATTATAAATACACTCTAATTTTGGAAATCGAACACCCTGCATGAGCATATAAATTAATGGAATGGGCACAACAAAAATTAAGAGAATTAAATTTACTTTGATATTTCTTTATTCACTAACCCAAGGCTAAATGATTTTATGAATCTCCTTTCAATGGACAATATATATCTTCAACTCAACACAGAAATGTGGCAAGAATTTGGGTTCAAAAGTCTTTAGAGGCAGTAGGACAACTGAGAGAGTAAAGGTGCTTTCCCACAAGCCAGGGGACATGAGTTCGAACCTCCAAATCTGCATAAAGGTGGAAGAAAAGAAGTGACTCCACAAAGTTGCCGTGACCTCCACATGGTTACCTTAGCAACCACAACCCCAAACATACAACATGCACACACACATAACGAATGGACATTTTAAATACTTTATCTTTTCCCTTCATACATATTATTTAGAATGCAGGAAAGTATTAATAGTTTTATAAAATGAAGAGAAAAGAATAATAATAAAATTAAACTGGAATGTTCCATCTGACTTCAACCATCCAAGTTTTCCTTCATCACTTTGCCGTGCCAACTTCATTCGTTAACAATTACATAGATTCAAAACTGAACTGAAAACGTTCGGTTGTTAAATCTGTGTTCCCTTTTAGCCATTTATGCCCAACAGAAGCAAAGTGTTACTCAGTCAACATTCTGCTTATCCCTGGGATACTAAAATGTCATTTCTAACCCACACAATGAACACGTACTCGAAACATGATACGCGTCCTATTCCACTGTCGCACTCTGTGCTTTTAGCGCCACCTGGGGAACCATTTTAAAGAGTACGTTCTCAGTTTTAATGTACAACTAAAAGACACCAAACATTTGAATATATATACAAATCGTAATTCTCCAGATGAATAGACTATAATAAAGCAAACAGCTCTTGCAGCCAACAGTCCAAGGAAGAAGCAGACTCAATGGCTATGAGGATGCTGCCACACTGTAATTTTCCCAAAGGTAAACACTGCCCTGAATTCTAAAAGAATTAAATAAATTTCTCTTTCATGTTTATTGAAGATTAAAGAAGTAAGACAACTCATTATATATACATTGTTGCCTAGGAGATTTTTCCCTAATATATGTTGCTGATGTACATAGCACTAATACTTTCTCTGCAGGATTCCACTGACAAGGTATAAAACTGTTCATTGTTTCTGTTCTACTTTTGAGTTGTTCTCACTTTGAACTAACCAAAATCATGCCAGCCTTATATATACTATATAAATGTCTTAAATATGCATCTCAGGAGGCATTGCCTAAACATATGATACATTTGAGCACGGGTGCAGATGTGCCATGCTGCATGTATGGAGATCAGAGAACAACCTGAGACAAGATCTCTTTGTTGTTTGGCTGCTCTGTAAGTAGGATAGATGGCTCAAGAGCTTTGAGAGGTTACCGCACTCACTGCAGGAGCACTGCGGTTACAGACATAAGCTATTGCTCCAGGCTTTACCTGAGTTTGCGTGATCTGGACTCACATCCTCCTGTTTACGTAGCAAACACTTTACCCACTGAGCCATCTCATAAGACATACACTGGGATTTTAGATTATTTGTTTTGTATTTTCTTCTCTAATAACACTGATGGTTTAAAATATATTTATAGACAGCTTTTAAAAATATTTTAATATATAATGGTTCGTTGACTTTTTGCCTGTTCTTTGATTAGTTGGTGTCTTTTTCCTGATAACTTGTAGGAGTTTTTTTTTAATGTACCTAGAATAAATCCTTTATTGAATATAGCAGTTCAAATTACATTGTCCCCTTTCTGTAGCTTATGATTTATCAAATGTAGACGTGCACTTTATTTATAAATTGCCCTTGTGCCTGCTGTGAGGAAAAGATTAAAACTGACAACTTTTGTACTATGTCTAATTGATTCAGGATGATTTCCTGCAAATATTCCTTCCCCACACACTTCAGGCTGCCCTTTTTCATAAGTCCCATTATTGTGTGTGTGTAGGTTTGGTCCTAGACATTCTGCTCCTTTTATATCTGCCCAAAAATGCCACTGTGTTTTCCTTCCTGCAACAGACTAACAGACCTCCACACTGGTCAACCATCAGCTCTATACTTACGATGCTTTGTTATTCTCTACCTTCTCATTTCTTTATAACTTTGAATGAGCATATCATCAATACTCACATATTTTTTAAAAAGCCTTGAAGTGTGATTTTTTTCCATGCATGTCAGTCTTTTCCTCCTCGCATGCCATCTAAATTTTCTTTGTAAATGTGTACTTTTCATCACAAATATTCCATACTCTCCATAATTATTATTACTATTATGTGTGTGTATGTGTGTGTGTGTGTGTATGTGTGTTGAGAATTAAATCCAGGATTATATGCATGCCATGCAAGTAGGTGTTCTACCACTGAATGACTGCCCATCACCTTTCAATTTTTTTTTAATTTTTAAGTTTGTTTTCATTCAAGATGGTGTGCGAGAGTAGCCCAGATTTTGTACATGAACCATTTAATATTGGACTTGTAAACTCACTAATAAAACTCGCCAGGCTATTGGGAGATTACATGGATGCTGTTATGGTTATTCATATTTATTCCTAACCTTTTCTCTCATGCTTCTTTATTTTATTTCACTAAGTTATATTTTCACTAAAATGTAAATCATAGACATAGTAGATATTCATGAGCATACTGAGGATCAACAAGGCAGTTTAGCATGGTACTATTAAACCTGATTCTCCATACAGGTTTATTTTTGTTTCATTCATCAAATGACAGAAAATACTGTGAAATCTATATTTTGCACATATTTTGATTGAATAGGGTTAAGTTTAACAACTTTGTGTTAGTATGCCCTATTAATATTAAGCCAACTTTCTCCCTGGGAAAAAACTAAAGCTTGTGCTGCTCCCGGAGCAGCATCACTGTGATGAGTCTCCATGACTCTCCTGCTGCAGTCACTGTGATGAGTCTCCATGACTCTCCTGGTGCAGCATCACTGTGATGAGTCTCCATGACTCTCCTGCTGCAGCATCACTGTGATGAGTCTCCATGACTCTCTTGCTGCAGTCACTGTGATGAGTCTCCATGACTCTCCTGGTGCAGCATCACTGTGATGAGTCTCCATGACTCTCCTGGTATAACGTCACTGTGATGAGTCTCCATGACTCTCCTGGTGCAGCATCACTGTGATGAGTCTCCATGACTCCCCTGGTGCAGCATCACTGTGATGAGTCTCCATGACTCTCCTGGTGTAGTCACTGTGATGAGTCTCCATGACTCTCCTGGTACAGTCACTGTGATGAGTCTCCATGACTCTCCTGGTGCAGCATCACTGTGATGAGTCTCCATGACTCTCCTGGTGTAACGTCACTGTGATGAGTCTCCATGACTCTCCTGGTACAGTGTCACTGTGATGTGTCTCCATGATGATTCCGTTGCGGTGACTGATACTTCTTGTCTACTCCTAATGTATTTTTTCATGTCAGTATGAACTGCCTCTTCTTTGTTAGAAACCCTCTCTCAAACTCTGCTTAGTGTGACATTAGTGTAGATTCACCAACTTACCTTTGGTTAATGTTCAAATACATTTTAAAAAACAAACAATATAAATTTTTCCCTGTGAATGGTGTTGAATAGATGATTGCTATAGATGTCCCCAACTCTGATAACAATCATATGTTGCTTTATAATGAGATTAGATTCTGAGATAAGCAATTTCAGGTGCTTATTTTCATTGTGACAGCATCATAGAATGTACAGGCAGGGAAAGATGACTACAGCATCTCCAGGGTACACAATCTATAGTTGTACATAAAATGGTTTTTAAGCTTGTGACTCAATCAAGAATACTGCAACATTGTGAACAGTTTTGTGTTGTGTCAGTTAAAAATAAAATTTAAATATTATTGCGGACTAAATGTAATGTCTTACATAGTTATTAATAGCAAAATACAATGTTGAATTCTTAGTCAATAAACCTTTATAATGTAAAATGTGGTTTAAAAGTGTTTTCAAATATCATCTAAGAGGGGACTGGGGTAAGACTAAAGAAAGAATTTAAATGGATGTTATTTCCTTGAAGGAGAAAGTAAACCAACAAAGCAAGAGGTGACATAAGAAGAGATCATGAGCACAGCCTGAGAGGGCAAAGAACTGTGTCAAAGTGGTCAACACTGTGCAGGCTGAAATGTCCTCACCCTTTTTGAAGGGGCTGGAGTTAGTGTGAGAATATTTGCTGAACATCACTGTACATACCTGGAAAATTCCAAGTTGCTAAGCCATGGAGTTCTCATTCATGTAGTGGACTTAGGAAATGGTATTTTATCTGGAAGCTTTCTGATGCCATTGCTTGAAAGAATGCTGGCATAGGCTTTGGCTGGGGGGGTCACTGGGGTCATAGGTGAGAAGACAGAAGAAAGAGGATCTCATGTATCATTATCAAGAAGAATAATAAACAGTAGATAACCAAAACCAGACTGCATTTCTAGCCTCAGCAATGACACTGTCCTCCACACTGAGGCTAAAGACTTTGAATGAAAGAGAGAACATCAGGGGTTGACAAAATACTCTCCTGGTCCCTGTCACAGCGACCTGCAGCATTCATATCACCTTATGAATCTCTTTTTATTACTCTATGTCCAAAGTGCTTGGGTTTCACAAAGGTATCTGTTTGGAGCACTAAATGAAAAGCAGTAATGTTTATGTGTTTTTCACGACTCTAACACTACCAAAACCATTTCCACTTCCTTTTATTTCTATACTAGCTTCCAAAATTGTTGGATTTCTAATAGTTTAGTTGGCCATGTGTACACATAATCGGCTTTTGAAGTCCAATTCTTCTTTTATATTCTGTCCAGAGAGTTGTATAAATGATTCCATCCATAGAACACTTCTGCAAAATCAGTGTTAAAGGTGAGAAATCTTACCAAAGTAGCTCCTGTAACTTGAGGGCATATCCTCAGGGTGGTTAGGATGAGGCTTAAACACAGGTTCCTTTATATGCAAAGTCTGCACAATACCATCTCCCTGTACTGCATATTAGATGTTGTTCAAGGTGTTTGTCTAAGACATTAACTAAGAAAGAGCCTTATTATATAGACACAACCCAGTGACAGCTATGTCAGTTTTTACTGACGTTTATTGGGGAGAGGAGAGTGGACCAGTCCTTTGCCAACATTGGGCCTGAATTACTTGATAAGTCTGTCCTGAGGGTTAAAAGCTGTATCCCATGAGTTACCCAGTGATAGCAGGCAGCTAACTAGTGTTTTCCACCCTTACTTCTAGATCCCATGCCTTCTGTTACCTGGTTGTGTTTCCAGAGTCCTACTATGCCATGAGCTAAGCTAGAAAGGCTTTCATTAGAGATTTGTTGATCTAATATCCTGGGCCACAGCGTTGGTTTCCAAGCAAGCTTGCAGTTTCTGCCTCATCAACTCCAGAGCATCTTCTTCAAGTCAACAAGGAAGCACTGCAACAGGAAAAAGGAAGTGATGTGATAGGATTAAGGAAGTGCTGCAACAGGAAGAAGGAAGTGTTGCAGCATGATAGAACACACAAAAGTCATGGCCAGGATAGGGATGTGCTTGCTGTATCCAATTTGTGGGAAAACTATCATATTTGAACTTGTGCTTTGTGTGTAAATTTTCCGTATTATGATTAAGTGCACAAAAGTCTTAAAAATTAATTTGTCTTTCTTAAGTAGACTTATAAGATACAAAACAGGTTAAAAGGTACATAACCTACTCCGTTTTAAGAAGTATCAGAACATTGCTAAGTCCAGTTTAGTAAAACTTTCATATACTAAACCCTGATGAAAATTAATTTAGAAGAGGTATAATATTTATAGTGTTTTATTTTTAAATTAACTTTTAGAAGTTTAGAATCAAAAGAAATAAGTTTTATTTTGGAGTTTCATAGATATAGCATTACACTGTGTTCCTATTTGCATCCCTCACTACCTTTCCCATCCCCCTTCCTCTTTTTGCTTCTGCTCTTTATCAACCCTAGCTGTCCTCCCTTTTTCATGTCACCTTCACAGGACCATCTATTGTTCCACAGTCAAGTTTTTGGCTTGTCACAGGATATTTCCATCTGCAACATGCATATATTTCAGTTGAGTTACCAAAAAAAAGCACAATTTTTTTTCAGTGTTTAAAATAAGTTTACAGGTCTGTGCTGGATCATGTCCATAGCTATCCCTGCCTGTGTTTCACCCATTTGCTTCAGACTTGGAAATAAGTACAAATATAGATCTCTTCTAGACTCTATATCTTCGTTCTGTAGTCATGTCATAGGCATGTGCACATGTTTGTGTGTGTGAGAGAGAGACAGAGAAAGAGAGAGGGAGAGAGAGAGAGAGAGAGAGAGAGAGAGAGAGTATAGTTTTTAATCTATACATCACATAGAAAAGAAAACTTGAAGTTTGTCTTTCTGGATGGCTTGTTTCCTTTATCCATCATGACCGCTATTATGTATTCTTACTAGTACCTTCATGACTATGGTATACAAACTCATCATACAGTGACTGTCACATGATTCACAATCTGGTGTTTACACTTTTTATATTTTTTGCTGTCTTCCTAGGTGAGAGTGAATGGACATGAACTATGAATTTCTCTAAGATGTGGCAAAGGTTTTGTGATAATCCATAATTTGTCTCAGGACATGAGTCCATCTCAAAGACTGACTTGGATTTTCCTCTGATAGCTTTGTTCTCAATTTCCATATTAATTAGTGCATATGAAATAATGAGTTTCTGGGTGACATTTTCATGTACGCATGATGAAACATGCTGTAATTGTCCTTGCCCTCTCATTGCACACTATCCCAGGCCCATCTCCTTCCCTAATGCTTCCCTTTTCACTTCAAAGGTTTTGTTTTTGAGACCGTACTTTTGTGAAAAAACCATGTGATATTTGTCCTTCTTATTTTGACATTTCTGACTTTGGAGACATGAGTGGCCATGATGGAAGACAGACTTACAAATGGAACCTCAAAAAAATTAATTGACTTCAGCCAAAGCTCTTTAATAAGAATGTAATCCAAAAGTTCACAGTAGCAACACAATCATCATCACTGCTATATTAAGACAAAAACAAAGCAAAAATACATGGACACATGTTTATCATAAACGTGAAGCTCAAGTGTGCCAACTTCGGGTGGTAAATCAACAGCTATCTTTGTGTTCTTGACTATCTAAGCAATAATTGTATATTTTTGCCTATCACATTAGTATTTGAGCAAGGAACCAAATCTTGATATTAGCATTTTCAAATTGCTTCATCACAAACTAACATGAAAATTTGGAGTCACTATCCTTTATCTTGGAAAAAATTTAATTCACTTGCTGTGATCTAATTTCTTTAATTTTTTTGAAAATTATTTTTTTAAAATGTATTTAATTTCTATGCAATATATTCAGTGGTTTTTATTCTAAGGTTTATTTGCTTGTGGTTTCAGTTGATAGTCAGCCCTAAGTCTCTGGCCCTCCCCCTTGGCTATGACAATGGAGCACTTCACAGCACGAATAGTTTCTTGTCTCACGGAGACAGGGAAGCAAACACGAGAAAAATACTGACTTCCCACAATGCTCTTTGAAGGCTTACCCCCAGTAAATAACATAAGACCTCTCACTAGGCACCATTCTCTAATATTGCTTAGCCTAGGAAGGAATCCTTCAAATGTGTACCTCTAGGGTCATTCTGCGCCCAAATTAAGGTAGATAACCCACACAGCAGAAGAAGAGCTGGCACTCTGTTGTCTCTCAGATCTGATCATGAGCAAGCCGCCTTCCATGTTGCAGCCCTGAAGGTAGAACTTTGCTTCTGTAGTTACAACCATTCTGTTGCACACAAATCACGAGGACATCATACAGAGTTTGCGGAGGCGTGCCCATTTATTCATGGTGTTTCTGGGGCTCATGGAGCCTTGCAGGTAGACAGCAGGTCACATCTTCCCTTACACTGAAAGCCGCTGTCCTCCCCTGTGCAGAGCTCTTACTGGTTTACAGTCCTTGCTTCTGACTGGGTTTCTTCTCACATGTAACCGTCTTGATGCGTTGGGGGTAAGAAAACTCACATCTATTATAGTCCTCCCTTTTCCACTCCTACAAGCATTACGTGCATTCCACAGGATTCCAGAATGTCCTGAGTGCCATGCAGACTGTTGTTCATGGAGACATCTCCAGGCAATCAACGGGTCAGGATGTCATCACCCACGTCACCTTCAACGCTGCCATTATCTTCCTCCTCGATGTTTCCAGTCCTAATACATTTAATGTGAGCTCTCTGTCCTAAAGTGCATAAATCTAATAGCAAATGATTGTATATTCTTACCCATGTTTAGGTTTGAAAATTTCCTAGTACTTTTTTATATCTTTTTGACAATTTTCCATCAAACTTTCTTTTATTTTCCTTGTTTGTTTGCAGGAGTCTTTTATATAAGCAAAATATTTGTTCCTTTTCAATTTAATTAATTCATTAATTTGATGACATGAACAAAAAAGTAATGCAAATATGGAAAACAACTTGCTGAGGCGACTTCAAATGTCAAAATGTGTTTCTAAGTCATTGGGTGTAGAGCAGGCTTCTATGCACACTTGACAGGAAGAATCTTGGTTTTTCCTATTACAAGATTCTGCACCTATACAAAACATAAACTCCAAGGATTTACAAATGCATTTAGCACTTATGTGTGGAGCATCATTTTATAGCATTTGAACCACACAATGTATGACTTCCATACTGCCAACAGACATCCAGCAGCTAATACTGAGCTATAGATTTTTCAGGCATTCCATAAAAAACCTAGGAAGATGTATTGGCATAGAGAAAGATCAGGAATTTCCTTAGGAACAACAACAGCTAAAGCTGTATAGTCATCAATGTTTGCACAATATTACTCTTTAAATTTAACTTTAAGAGTTCATATGACTATAGTGATCATAATAGGTTATTTTCAGATGTGACCCCATGTCCACTACTGAGTAAATGCTACCATCTATAGTATTTCAGGAAACCAACTTCCCTAGCAAGGCTGAGAGCTGTATCCCCACTGAGGAGTAGTTGTAAGGAAATTCAGAGATTGGCATTAGCTTGCCTGATGTTCACATTGGTAATAAGAAGTAAACTCAAATCAGGATTGGGTCAAAGTGAAGCTGGGGTCCAATTGCCACACTCATGCCACCCTGCTCTTGTATGGCTTTGCCAGTGAGTGGAACATTTAGCTTTCAGGCCTATTGTTCAGGGTCAAGCCTAGCTAATTAAAAGGAACGAGTAAACGAACCTACAAAAATAAATGTAAAGCAAGGCTGGAAGGACCTGACTAAGGTCATGTGGATCAAGCAGAACTTGAACTTCTCTTTAGCGAGCAGAGCAAGTTGGTCTTTGATTTAAAATCACCCTGAAGGGTCAGGAGAGGTGAAGCAGCAGTTAAGAGCTCTCACAGTTCTTGTAGAGGATGAGAATTCGGTTCCCAACACACAGTGGTGGTTTCCAAATGCCTGCAGCTCCAGCTCCAGGGGACTGATGCCCTCTTCTGTGCTCTCATGCACATGTGAATCCTCCACAGCCCCTAAACACAGTTACACACACCTAGACATAATCAAACCATAAAAGTTAGTCTGGGAAAATCGATATTGAAGGAACTTCTGAAGAACTTCCCTTAGATTCCATTTGCTCATTTGCCCTAAGACAAAACAAACTCCCAACTGAACTGTTTGCTAAAGCAATGATATTTCTTACCTGTTGGTGATTTGTATGTTTAATATCTTGAGGCCAAGACTAATCGAGCTCTCCAGACAGAAACATTCCATGCAAATCAACCTTCTCAGAGGGATGCCAGAGAGATAAGAAGCAAGGTTCCTAACCATGTACTCCTCAGTCTGATCATTCTATCTCAAAAGTATAGTAAAAATGGACTAATATTTTAAATATCAAATTAACAAAATTTGGATTCATAAGAATTATATGAACACTAGACAGAATCTTCAATAGCTAATGATGTGGTTGCAGAGAAACCTGAATTCTTTTTATAGTTTTAATTATTATTATTATTATTACTATTATTATTATTATTGTTATTAGTGTGTGTGTGTGTGTGATATACATGTGGAGGTAAGAGAACAACTCCCAAGAGTCATTCTTTCATTTCACCACAAACTCTGGGGATTAAATTCGGATGGTTAAACTTGAACAGCAAGCAACATTGCTCAGTGAGCCATCTCAATACCCTGAAACCTTGAATTCCTTTAAGGGGCCGACTCCAGTGTATCATCTTTGTCCACGATGTCTCTAAGCACTTGTGACTTTAACTTTAGGGTAGATGTTTCAGATATTAAAATAAATGAATATTTCACTCAACTTAATAACTAGAAAAGAATGTCAAAATATAAATATCCAGTTTATACAGACCAACCTATGTTCAAATTCTTTCTTAAAGATTAATTTTATTTTTTGTGTATAAGTATTTTGTCTGTGTGCGCTCTGTATGTGCAGTGCCTATGGAGCCCAGAAGAGGGCACCAGATCTCCCAAAAGGAGTTACCAGCAACTGAAGGCAGCAGCACTGGGAGTGCTGGAACTGAACCTGGGTCCTCTGTGAAGGCAGCCATTACTCTTAACCTGTGTGCCATCTCCCCAGCCCCAATGTTCAAACCCTAACTCTGTTTCTTAACTGGCATATGGCCTTGGTCAAGGGACAGTCCTTTGTAAAATAATAAAGATCTCTTGGTGATATTTTTCTCTAAAGCATCTTTGATAGAAACAGTAATTTTTACCAACAAGGTTTAAAAAGAAAACTTACAGGTTTATACTTGGAAGGTGGCAAAAAATGATAGAAAATCAACATTATAATCATTTTCTAGGTAAATAGTTCTTTGTTAATAAATTCTCAACTTTTTTGGTCTTATTGAGAATTGAACCCAAGGGTCTTCGTGCAAATTAGACCAGTGCTGTCTCACTGAGCTTTAGCTCAAGCCCAAGTTCTATTTACTTAGTTTTTTTGTTTCTTTCTTTTTTACTTCTAATTGATCCTATAATTTTCCCTCCAGTGCACAACACACCCTAGGAAATCGTTTGCGTTTTTAGAAGGAAATACTTACAGAGTCTTCATGTATGTGTGTGTATGTATGAACATGTATATATTTTGTGATTTTATAAATATCTTCTAAAAGAAGAATCCAAATTTTAAAAGACGACATTCGTGACGCAGGTTGTAATTTGAATATTGATAACACTTTGTGAAATCAAACATTTAGTTAATGGCCAGGTATGCCTCTGGATTCAGCATTTATAATAGTTGCAGTTTGATATTTTTATGAGCCAAACAAAATAGTTTCTCCAAATTTAAATTATTTAATTTTCTAGGTCTTCAGTCTCAACTGATGTCATGGCTTTGGCTAAGAAAGACACAGAGGCATGTTTATAAATACAGGATGCTTTTGTATTCCAGGCTGTCTTAGTCTCTCACCATAGATGCCTAGGGTGAGATGGAATTAACCATGTGGTCCCCATCCATCCTCTGCCAGTACAAGTCACAGAGCCACTCTGGGAATTGGTTTCTTATCATGCCATTGTCATGCTGATGGTGTGACCTAGAAGGCTTTCATCAGGCCTTAAATAATCCAGGATGCATCCCATCTAAAAAGCTAAATTTTCTTTTTAACCATTGACTGCAATATTTTGATTATAAATGTCATTTCTTTAACCACAGTGGTGTCTATATCAGTGTTTATTTCCATGATTATGCCCTAAAATCTACACATTCATGTTGTATTTTTATGTGCTTCCTGTGCTTGACCATGTAAATAAAAGACTAAGGCAAGTAATATTTACATTAACAAGAAAACTGATTGATTATTTAATTAAATAAATTACATATAGTGATTTATATGTTTTGTATAATTATCTTTATGTATTTAAATATCAAAATAAAGAGTTTGGGAATATATGTTTCGATGATCTTTTTTCCTCCTATGCAAGGCAGAAAACAGCAAGAATGGTTGCTTTACGTTGCTTGTATTTGTCTGTGACACTTTGCTCTTTGTGTTGTTGTTCTTCCTAAACCAGACTACAATGTATGGCATGGCTAGCAACTAAGAACTGATCAGAGAGCGTGTTTAGTGACTATTGCTGTTTTTAACATTACCGAGTTTACTAGTGAATATTGTTCAAAGGGCAGAATCTGTCTAAACTGGCTCCTCAGCTCGGTCACTCAGTCATTTTCATTGACTGTGTTTGCTTTCCTTCTTTCACAGGGAATGCGATGACCCAAATCATTCTGCCACCACTTTAACATGGGAACAGTTTAGAGTGTGCACCACCTGTATTTCTATGTTTTGTTTATTCATTTCCCCTTGACTGTGGTGAAAGCAATCTCTTTAAGGGCCAAATAACAGTGAACCAAATCCTTAGTACACCCTAAAGTCACCCGGAGCTTCTGCACTTTGACAAGCTAGCTGGTCAGCTGTAGCCTCCAACGTGAAGTTTTCATCTCATTTAATGAGAAGCATGAATACATCGGAGATGTCCGCTCGCTGGGATTACGAACAGAACAGAATGTGATTGTTGGTGAGACATCACGAGTGTACTATTTGAATTCTTCACAGCCTGTGCTGAGACTCAGAAGTGCTACATTTCCCTGTGCTCCCATCTTTTCCCCTTCCCAGGTCACCTCCCCACTCCTTTTCTTGTAGCTTCTGTGCTCACTGAACATTAAGCTCATTGATGGCCAGGGTGGTGCTTAAGTGACCTAATGATGGGTCAGTCTTAATGAGAAAAGCGGCTGCCTGTGATGTGGCTTTGGCTCGGGCACCCCCCCACTGTGTTTCTGTATGTCAGACTTAGTCTCCTTTAAGAGGCTAGAGCGTGGAAAATCGACAGAAATCCACCCAGTGCCTCCCCACAGAAGGGGCCATGTGCATGGCTATTTAGCCCTGCAAAAGAGAGCTCATTTGCACAAATGGGAGCGAGCATAAGGAGTCCTTCAGAGAAGAATGGGGCCTTGGCAAATTTATAGACTCCCCTGAAAGAAAGTGATTACACATCATTATCCAATTGAGGCAGATTGATGGGCTGGGGTCAAAGTAATATTGCAGATCTCACCAAGGGGACAATGGCTGCTTGTCACAGGAAGGAAAGAAAGGAAAGGGGAGCTGCCACACAGAGAGCCAAGGCTCCAGCTTTACCCACCGCCCTGAGAGGGCTGGGGAGGGTATGGAGTTACTTTTCTTGAGGGCCCTGTTTTATTTCATGTTGCAAAGCATGTGCCATTGAGATCAAATTGTGCATTCAAATAGATCCCAATAAAGAACACGCAAATGGGCTCAACAAGGACCAGGGCTTTCCATGCTTTTTAATGCTAAGAGGTAATACAGCAACGCCGATGGGGAAGAAAACAGTTCACAACCAGTTACCCCTGCCCTCTCTGGGCTTGCCTACGGAACCTATGAAAGAAACAGAGTGTCGGCCAGAAGTGTCTTAACCATCCTTTCAAGTACAATGTCTTTCAGCAGACCCAAGGGATGAACAGATTTGACTCTGAAACTCCACATGTGGTCCAGCTAAACCGCCGGCCTGAACCTGAATAAAACAGGAAGAGATGTACAGTTCCTTTCCTCTTTCTGGTCTACTGATTCCTACATGTTTAAGAGTGCTTCCACATCCTCTACATCACGAAGTACAAGAGGTAGCAGAACATCAGGGGCCACCAGCGTCACTTTTTATCTGACAGTAAGGTTTGGATGCTTAGAGATTTTTAAAGTGTCAGCTGAACATTGATTCAGACGGGATCTGATTTTTTTTTTGTCTCTTTTCTTTGGGTCAAGAGTATATTTGTAAGTGACTGAAAAGACCAAACTCCTTTATGAGGAGAACATATTTTATCAGGAAGAAGGGTGGGTAGGCTTTTTGTTCACATGGAGGTGTTCCTAAGCAGTACAATCATTCGGTTTCTCCAACTGAAAGTTATCTAAAATGAACAGTATATGTATACACTGTTTTATATTAGTATTGATATTTAAATCTTTATGTGTATAGTTAGAATACATATAAAATATATATGTGGACATACTCACACGTGTATGTGTATGAAAGTTTAGTTTGGGAGTGTGAACATGCTAGCTTTTCCTTTCGTGATAAAGTTACAGAATTTTAGATTCTTTCACCCATGTCCTCACTTCTCGCTAAGATAAATGGGCTAAACCTAGTGAATGCTACACTGCTCTTACCTATATTGTACAGAATACCTCACTCACTTACCTTCCCTATGAGACAACAGAGATGTATGCAATAGGAAATACTTAAGACATTTCCAGTACAGACTTCCTCCTTAGGACCCCTCGGTTCTGTGTTTCTCTGATCACAGGCTCTTCTCTGTTTCTAATGAGCTCTTAATGAGCTGTCAATTGCTTATGCAAATAAAGGAAAAAGCAGACATTGAGGAGATGACAGATATTCAGTTAGAATGTGGCCTGTCTGACCTTTCCAAGTTATTAAAAATGTAAATTGCTCCAACTTAATAATTAACATTGATCCTCTTTTTCCTTCTATGGAGTCTGTAGGTGTTTGATTAAAAAGGATCTGAGCTATCCCCCTTTTCCTTACAAATATTAGTTTTGTGTTTGAAAAGATTGATTACATTGTTCGGGTTCTATGTTGAATGTCGTGGTTTCTAGAATGAAGAAACAATAAAACTGAATGAGAATCTATGTACATTTGTTTTTGAGTTGTACATTCAAAGATCATAAACATATTCAGTCCCTGTCCATGAGTTCAGTTTCTGCAGATCCATCCTGTTGATGATAGAAACCAGTAAAAAAAAAAAAAAGTCTGGAGTGAGCACAGAGAGAATTTGCTTCTTCATCTTCATCCTCTAAAGAACACATTATAAGTGCTAATTGTATAGCTTTTGCATTGTACCTGGGTTATAGGTAATCTAGACGTGGTTAGAGTCTCTAGGGATGTGTGTAAAGGTTACATCAGACATGCACATTCTTTGTGTTTTAAAGAGGCCCGAGTGCCCACAGATTTGGAAATCTGTAGACTTTCTAGAAGGAATTCCCTGTAGATACTCAGGGATACCTGAAGATCAAACTCATAACAATGATTGTCTCCAGAGAGAAAAATAGAAGTGAAATTAGTATTATAGATACATACACGTATGTTTACACATCTATACAAAAGTGTATGTTTAGGTCATGTGCATGTGTTGCTTGAATAAATTGAGGTAACAGGGATACATTGAACCTAGGACCTCTTTGCATCAGGCAAATAATTTACCGCCACCAAGCTGCTGTTGCAGCTCTCAGTTGAAAGGACTGTAGATAATCCCTTAGACTGGAGATTCCCTGCAGAGAGTGAGCCCTTTGGAAACAATGTAGGCACTTGCTGATACGCCAGAGAGCCTTTTTAGTGAGGTATTCAAATGGTCTTGTCTCTTAGAGAACAAGCAGACTGTACTTATTGGCTCTAGGCACATCTTAGGTCAAGGAGCTTGTCTAAAAAGAGAATGGGCTGGGCCTGCACTTGAGTGTCACCATGCTAATTATCTTGTTTAATCCATCGATTAATTAATTAAGCTCAACACCTTGAGAAACAGTCTACTGATTTCACAGGTACGCGTAATCACAATCCTGCCTCCAAGGTGTGGATTTATTAGTCATTGAATAGGATAAGGTCGTGACAGAGACAGAACACACCCACTTGCCAAAGGAGCCCAGACAACTGATACTGGAGAGACACACATTTTTAAAGCACCTAACAGGAGAGAAACTCTGAGGTGGAGGAGGACAGATGGTCTTGGGGAGTCACAAAAGCGAACTTTTCCATCTCTCCATTTATCTGGCACTGATCTCACCACAGAGCTAAAATTCTACAAGACACTTGATACCTTGTGAGAGGCCAAGTTCTTTCCTGAAAAGTCAGCTATGCCTGTAATTCATATGAATCTGATTGCATGCTCCACTCTGTGACGGCATGTGGAGAAGACAACCATTGAGCCGGGCCTGGTACAGCCTGAAGCTCAGCAAGGTCTACACCAGCTTCAGTAGAAGGCAGCTCATGGTGGGTAGCTTGGCACAAGCAGGTTGGCACATTTCTTTATAGCCTTGTATCATCTTGGCAAGTTAACCTCCTTTCTATAGGGGGCCTTTTCTACACTGTGAGAATCTGTAGTCAATCCAGGAATCGTGGGCCTCGCTTTGAAGGAAAAGTTACACTCAAACACATGTGGGTACAAAATGGTGCAGGTTTTCACATATCATATTGCACTATTCTTGACCCACTCTGTACTGTGTCTATGGAACATAACATAATAGAAAACCCCAACCATCCTTACACATACACGGTGTAAACATTTTACACACCAGACAATATAAACATGAGATTGTAGATTGTTTTAATCCTCCCTACCAAATACATATGGATCAAGAAACTTAAAAATATATTTTCCCAATTGGAATAAAACAGGTCAGTGATTTTACAAAATAGTTATTTTTGGTGATGGGCCATTTAACATTAACAATACAAGCAAGCAAAAAATGCAATGCAAATAAAAAGTACCTGGCTGAATAACTTTCCTCTTTGCTTTCCTTTGAAAGAACCACTTTGCGAGAATAATCACTGTGCTCAGATGCACACTATCTACCTGAAGGAACCAAGAGAAGAAGGGAATGCTTGAGGTCTTGCATCATTCTCGAGAGAGGGGCTCTACGGGAGCAATGAAGTAAAGTAGTTACAGTGTACGAAGTGGATGCTCATCCTGTTCTGGACTCATAGAAGAGTTCTGGACTCTGATCTGCAGGACTGGTAACTGGGAAGTAAAAATCTCCTTAAACAGCAACTCTGTAAAGAGGGTAGAAAAATGTCCTTTGGGGGAAGTTGATCTCTTTGGACAAAGTGAGAAAGAAGGTGTAATTATTATCTACCCAGTGACTTTTTACAGCTAATCTGGATCTTCCCATGATATGAAAAGCATATGGGGCCTGATCCATTTCACATCTCTAAATTTATCCCTGACCACAGAAAGAAAGCACTGCTCAGAATTTTGGGGAAAACTCTTCTAGATATAAATACGTGTTGGAAGGGATCAAACCAATTCCAAATTTTATCATCTATTCATATTATATTTTTAACAAAATGAAATAAGACCATTTTTATTCTTTTTAAATCAAAGTTCTATAGGAAAATGTCTGTGAACTACTACTAAATTTCCCCTTAAAACAAAACTTTAGTCTGTTTTGACAGTTTCAAGTAGTTATTTCCCACAAGTGGTATTTTTGCTATCATAACAATTAGATTTTACTTGACTTTTTTTCCATTTTTATTTATGTGTATATGTGTGTTTGTATGGACATATGTGCGGGTGCCCACAGAGGTCAAAAGAGGGAGTTAGATCCTCTAGAACTTTTCTTAGAGATAGTTCTGAGCCACCTGCTGAGGGTACTAGAAATAGGACTTGAGTCCTCTGGATTAGCAAAAGGGGTTCTTAACCTCCAAGCCACGTCCTCATTCCCTAACAGTTATATTCTAAAGTGTCGCCACTGTTACCAGCTCTTGGTGTTTTAGCTAAGGACAAGTAAAAGCATTAAAACAACTATTAAGACTCTATTTTTACGCACTATTTCATTTAATCCTCAGAACTTACTTTAGGTGACCTGAGTTGATTCCCCGAGAAAACAGAAGCTAAAGGAAAAGCAAGCTTGTTACTAAAATTTGTTTTTCAAAGACTAGCTGGGGCTGAGGAGTGAATGATGGTGGGGCACGCTTCAGTGGATGAACTGAGTCACTCTCCATGGGTCCGTTCTTGGCTCTTCATGGGGTCCATTCTTGGCCTAAGTCTGGAGATAGTTACGGAACTGTACCTTTGCCTAGAGCTACCAGGTTATGTTGTAGGCATGAGATCATTAGACATCCCCAAGGTTTCTGAGTTACAGGGAAAGACAAGGGCTACACCCAATTGCACAGTGTGGGTCTGCACCATGGCAGACCCCAGTTCTGGCAGAACCCAGTTCCTGAGCCCAGCTACTCAGAGCTACTCAATGCTTAGCCCCATCTTGTAAATAAATTAGGTGATCAAGCTGTGTTTAACCTTGGTAAAACTAGTGAAAACACACACACATACACACACTCACACACTCTCTCTCTCTCTCACACACACAGAAAGATATGTAGGTACACAAACACACACATGCACACATATGAATATTTCAATGATTTCACACATTATTTCATCAAAAACCTCATATGACGTCCCAAAAGTAAATAATCTCTTCTATGTTGTGCCTGCTAGTCTTATGTAAACTTGATATGCAAACTAGAGTTATCTGAAAGGAAGGAACCTCAATTGAGAAGAAACTCCATAAGATCCAGCTGTAAGGCATTTTCTTAATTAGTGATTGATGGGGGAGGGTCCAGCCCACTGTGGGTGGGGCTTTCCCTAGGCTTGTTGTCCCTGGGTTCTTTAAGAAGAAGACTGAGCCGGGAGGTGGTGGCGCACGCCTTTAATCTCAGCACTCAGGAGACAGAGGCAGGTGGATCTCTGTGAGTTTGAGGCCAGCCTGGTCTACAGAGTAGTGAGTTCCAGGACAAGCTCCAAAGCTAAATAGAGAAGCCCCATCTCAAAGAAACCATAAATAAATAAATCTTTTCAGAAAATTTTTGGGCAGGGAAGATGATGTGCTTTCCTCTAATCTTGCCTACAAAAGCAGCCGCCTATTGAAATAGTTTTAGCTATAAAAACTGCTTTCAATTCTTTGTAACCTCACATTAAATTTATAGAATAGAATGGTTCACAATCCATAATACTACAAAACTTGCCCCTAGTTTTATCAGAAAAAAATTGGTTTAGCTAAAACATGTGTCTTCCCAGATTGAGGAATTACGAAAATTCCAGTATTAAATACAAAATACTATCAAATAAGATCCTTGTACTAAAGATTAAATTCTAGCATGCTAATTGACTACGTATTGTGACAAGGCAGGAGATTCTTGGTGTGGAACTGAACAGAATCCCTGTGATTAAACCAACTCCATTTGGATCAGAGTAATGTATAACCACACTTCTCTTGGAAAGCTTTGTGCTCAATTGAGAGCAGAGCGACTTTCAGGAAACCAGTACAACTCAACACTTCTTAACTGAAGGAGTTGCATCAGATATAGCTATGTTATCTTCAAGCCCACCTGCAATTCCAACAGTCAATTAAAGACAGCTTGAATATACGCTTGTAAAGAGAACAGGGTGAAGGCCATGACGATATTTTTTAGTGATCTCAGTGGATTTAAGATGAGAGGAAAAAAATGTTCCAGAGGAAAAAAAATGTCATGTTTCATGTGGTTTAAGATTCTTGCCATTTAAAGCATTTTTACCCAGACTGGTAGATAATAAAATAGATCATAATACCTGGAAATGTCTATTGTGTGGGTAGCATGTATGTTGAGGTTATAATTACACAGACATGATACTGAATACAGACATGTGTGCATGACTGCGATGGAGCTTGGAGGGGAAATCTTTTTTCCAGCACGCATGAGGCCCCGGATTAGATCCCGCAGCACTGAAAAACAAATATAAAACATGGCATTAAACTGAAGGTGTGAATACTTAACCCTCACACAGTCCTTTCCATTCTATCAACCTAATTTTTAAAAATTTGTTTGAAAGGACAAGGGAATAATAGTTCTAACGCTTATTTTCTCACCTTCATCTTTCTCTGGTGGCATTATTTTCCTGTTTTGGGACTCCCTGAGGGCCCCTCTTTAGAAAGTTCTCACCCTCAAAGACCAGAGGGTCTCAGTCACACCACACCGAAGCTTCATTAGGCCCCATTGCTCCTTTGCTTCAACAGAGGATGTCAACCCACCCTGACCCTGGCAAAGACAGGCTTCAGACGAAGTCGCTCCCCGTTCCCACCCTGAGCTCCATTGCCTGGAGCCGTGCTGATGCCGTGCATTTGATCTGATTAATGGGGCTGCAGTTCCTGTCACGGTGCAGAGACCTCCTGCTTGTCAGTACAGCTCTGAGCTGCACACATCCCACCTGATAAGCACATTCCATCACTCACGTGTATCTGCAGAACATGCCTGGCTTCTTCAGTTGACATTTGGTCACATCCCTCACACAGAAGGATGCTGAATCCATTTTCAGGAGGGCAAGAGCAGTAAAAGTTATGTCTGGGTCTAAAGAGGTTCAGATTTGTCCAGTTATCAAAGAAAACAAACAAACAAAACCCCTGAAATTATTGTTATTTTAGCCTATTTTTTTTCTGGTAGAGGGTCTCACTACACAGCCTAAGTGAGCCTTCAACTTGTAACCTTCCTTGCCTAACCTCCTGCTAGGCTAGGCATACAAAGATATGCCTCTGTTTTACTCTTATGCAGAAATAATTTCCAGACCAGCAAAGTGTCTTTTCATCCCCTGCTTTTGCAGGGCATAGCAGTTTTTAATCTGGTAAGCTACTTTTCTTCAGTAATATATATTATTTAATAACTCTTCACCATCACGACTGTTATTAACTGTTTCAATAAGTGATACAAAAAAATTAATTAAAGGGATTCTGTGTCTCTACCTATGAAGGCCAGAGATTGGCATTGGGTATCTTTCTTTGCTGGTCTCTACCTTATTTTTGCAAAAGGATTTCTCACTACCCCTGAGTGTTACCAATTTAGTAATACTAGCTGGTCAGCACTTGCCAGGGATCTTCCTGTCTCCACTCAATCAAAGCTACTATCTTTGGCATGCACCACCATGGCCAGCTTTTTATGTGTTTGCTAGATATCTGAACTTGGGACTTCATGATTGTACTTCAAGCACTTCACCCACTCAGCCATCTCCCTTGCCCCAATAAAGGAGATTCTCATAAAAGTAAGAAAATTATTAGGAGGATAAATGGCAGCTGATACATGACACTGACACCACGAAAAATAGTCTCTTGCTAATAATTAAATTCATATAGGAGAAAAATAAGCTGAAATTTATTTCTTCCCCAGAAATCTTCATCTTGAGAATAATTATAAATACATACATCATAATGGTACCCAGACTTGGGGCTCTTTCTCTTCCTTGAGCTCTTTGAGAGAAAAACACTGGGAGAGTAATGATATACCATTAACATCCTAAAGGAAATGCAGGTTAAGTTACTTACCCAAATTACACTGACCATAAAGACTTCACTGGGCCATTTCATTAGTTTATTAGATAAAACTAAATGAAAAGGAGTCTTAAATGAATTATAACCAGCTTGTGGAATAACAAATATATTGTGCATGAGAAAATGAGGTCCATGTGACATTCACAGCCACCATATGTAAAGCCTCTATTGTTTCTCCTTTCTCTTTGAATGTATCAGCTAAACTAAAACACATGACTATCCTTCTCACTACATGAAAGGAAGCACCGAAGACAAATCTCTGCCCAGCCCCCGTGCTCCAGGAACACTGAGAAAATCAACCTCAAAGAACTTTCTATCAGCATCCACAGAACAGCAAGTGCATCACATGTATGCCCAGCCTCTTCATAAAAGAATTTGGATAACATTTAGGAATTTTCCGGATGAAAGACTAGCTTGTTAAAGCTCTACAGGCCAAAGGATGAGGCTGTGTCTTTCTTTCCCACTTCCAGGGTGACTATGTGAGACATAGCAGTGTCTGCATGTGATGTTGCCTAGACCCAGAACAACAAGCTGACTTTGTGACTTTGGAATATGCACCTCTTTGCTGTGAATCTGAGCCTGTTTCCACCATGCAACTTATTTTGCACACCAAAGTATATAGTAATGCCATGTATGTAATATCTGATGCTTTGTAGCCAGAGACTGTAGTAGGTTCAATGTCCAGGCTGTTCCTAACACACCACCAACAGGGACAGATGACACATCAGAAGCATTGCACTGTAGTTTATGATGAAAGACTACCTCCGAAGAAGGCTAAGTGACAGTTTTTTCTCTTGAGAATGGGTGGAGGACAAGTGGACTCTGGTATTGAGGACATTCTTAGACAAAGATGCTACATCAAAGTACGTTAGTGACAGATTCCTTGCATGGTGTGCAGAAATTCCTTACAGGCACTTGGACTTTTCCTCCCAGGATATTTGGACTTGGCTTTCTCTTTCTGTCTTTATTTGGTAGTCCTTCCTACATAATTATGCAGCCTAGTTATTATGAAAACTGATACTGGGTAAAGTGAATAATATTCTTATTAATGAATTTTACTTGCAGTAACAACCTTAAACCTTAGAGTATTATACTCTGGCTACTAACAGGACCCAGCTTTGTGCTTCCAATATGGACGAAGACCATGGAACAGGAGAGCTACAAAGGTTCTTCCAGTTATACTACAGACTTAAGTCTAAATTACAAAAATATCTCTATATATAGAATAAGTTCTGAAAACTGTTGACTAATTTAGATTTCACAGTGGCCAAAAGTCACAGAAAGACTTTGTCCTTTGGGTGTGTGTCGGGGGGGGGGGGAACAAATGGCTTCTAATTGTTCCATTTAATTTTTCAGAACATAAAGTTTTCAGCATTATCTTGTGATTGTGATGATTGGTTCTCATAGACTCATTCAGGCTTTCAACCAATATTACCTAATCACTCTTGACTGTCAACTCCCTGGTCAAAAGCAGCTCATTGGTTCAGAGTCCAGCCAACCTTACCAACATGATAACCCAACAACTCATTTCCCCCCTCTCAGAAGGGTCTGATCACAGGTATTCACAGTGGATATTTCTGGAAATAATACCACTGACATTAAAAATGGCATCAGATATTATTTGGAAAGGCCATTTTCTCCCATTGAGTGATGCAGCCTAGCAGCTGAGATGCCCAATAATCAGCTCACTATCTACAATTGAACTGAATTTACATTAAGAAATCTAACCTTTTTGTGAAGTTCCTATCCAGATTTCCTCTTCAGACTAGAAGAATCAAACCTGTCACCTCCAGGGACACAGAAATACTCCCAGTTGCCATCACTGATGGGTCTTTATGTCTTTCACTGCAGCACCACAAAATGTGTTGCCAAGGTCCAAAGAATGAACTTGTGACGGTCCGGACTGAAAAGCTGGACCTCAGTATGCTCCATGAAAATCAAGCAGAGATGCGGGAAGCAGCCATGCCCTCATGGCCACTGTCTGCTTGCAACAGACCTGGTGAGCTTAAGTGTTTGTTCTTATTTTCTGGTACATTATGGGGTCACAAGTAATCAGTTTAATGTTGTCCGTAACATAAAGAAGAAAGAAGGACAGAGGGAGAGGTTTGAGGCCTCCAGTTACTTCTCTCCTTGCTCTTTTCTCTAGGGAGGAATTATGAGAGTAGAATTTGTATTTGCTTATGAACTTGAAGAATGTCTGGTTTCTTCCATGTCTTTCTTCATCAGCCTCCATCTCCCTCTCATACACAGGTGCACATCTGTTCATATGCACATGCACACACACACATCTACGTAGATGGAAGTATCACCGAAAATTGGAAGAGGAGTAGAAATGGTAAAATCAATTATTCATAACTAGTAGGGTCTTCTTGATCTATGTGGGACAGAGGATGAAATAATCACACTAACAACAGCTAACGGCAGCTATTTGAGCAACTGAATCTGACATCCTGCCAAAAAGCAGTAAAAACTTATGTCTCATTTTACTGAGTTGAGTAGCGCTTACATAATAACAGCAAATTATGATTTTTCTTGTATATCAATATAGGTATTTCAGTATTAGTGCCTAAAATGAGACTAATAATACATTATATTATATACGGGGATTTCTTTATGCATGCACTCTGTCATATTATTTACACACAAGCTTTTGGTAATTAGCGTGACTTCGGGAAAATATGTCAGATATACCAACAAAATCATGTTATTTTTCTCTTTGTCCCACGCAGCTGTCAGGTCAGCTTTCAGGTTTTAGTACTTTAATTTCTTTTAATGTTTCCATAGAAATAGCATTAACAAGATGATAGATTAGATATAATAATATAATGCCCCTGACATCAGCGGAATTTATCTTCATCGCATGTCTGATAATACCCTCTTATTGTGTAATGAACCCTGCTATTTGTATCTATCATACTTTTCCTCATTCATCTTCTTAGTTTCTAAAGATAGAATTCTTCTCCAGACTCGCCTGTGTGGATGCAAATTCTCGCTCCTCTGTGTGTCTGTCATTATCTGTGGTCATCTAGCAAATTGGTTCAGCCTATCTCAGTTTAAATGGCATTCGTTAGAGAGCATAGAATGAGTGCAAGTATTTTATATATAACTCCCAATGTGGGGGGCACTATTACATCTTTTAGGCATGTCTGCACATCATGAAAACCTGTGACCACCTTTCAACTAAAACCATGAGCAAGGGCAGGAAGTGCAGAGAACTGAAGAATGTCCTGGAAGCTGTCTCACTTTCCTGACCGCCAGCAGGGCTTCTGGGGGAGCCATCCCTTGCAGAAGCACCTCATACTCTACCTCTGCTTATTTAGCTTTCAATTTTCACCGCACAATGATGCGCCATTTAAAGACAGGGATACACTCGGAGAAATGTGCAATTAAAATAATCAGATCCTGTAAGAACTGTGGTAAGTATGGATAGTGCACACTTGGAGTATGCATTCTAAATTATACAACAAATAAAATTCAATAGCAGTGTTAAAGGGATTATTTAAAAAAATCTTGTGATTAAGAAGAAATTAAAGAAAAATGATGTGCTTGTGTGGGATCAAAAAGCGACATGATGCTTTTAAATCCACTTGTACCTGTTTAGATATGCCAAGAGAGAAACAATCTAATCAGAAGACAGAACATGTGAGGTAGTAGGAGAAAGGACCAAGACTATGCTGTATGCTATCAGTGATGGTGATAAATTTAAACACCCATACTATTTGAAGGAGAAAGAAAAGAGAGGGAGAGCAGGGTGTATTGTGTTGCTTAGAGACTGAGGACAAGAAAACAATGGTGGCTTCATTGGTGTCTTATAAAATCAGAACTTATAGATACCAGGGGACATGTCAAAGCAACAAAATTGCCAAGCTCAAGTAGACATAGTAATGTTAACTGTGCAGACACTTAGGAGTTTCATGTCTGGAAAGATGGAAAGGAAGTGATTTTGGCCTTTTGACTTTTGCTTACTAAAGGCCAATCCTTGTTTTAAATATGAGCTAAACAAGGATGACATCAAAAGACATGTTAAAGTGGATAGGGAAAAGCCCATGGGGCCTCAACGCTACATAAAATTCTCACAGGCAACTAAAGGATGCTGAGAGCAGGAAAAATAGTGTTCCTCATGGAAGAGCACATCAATTGGTTGTCCAAAAACAAATGGTCAAACCTGTAAACATTCATACAAATAGCATTAGGTTGACTTAGCAGGTTATGTTTTGGAAAAATATATGTATTCTAAATATATACATATATGTGCGTGATAACAGTTAATAAGAAAAGAAGCTATGAATCTGAACTAGAACAAGGAGGGATATGTGGGAGGGTTTGGAGGGAGGAAGGGGAAGGGGGAAATGGTGTAAATATATTAATCTCAAAAAATTATTGATCTTTATATAAAACAAAAATATGGTATAAGGTAGGGAGAAGGAGGCATGGTGGCCAGAGGCCTCAGTGTGTGAAGAATACAGTGGTCCTGACTAAAGTTCACTCATCCTTGCAAGAGGCAGAATGGTCTGAAATTGAATTAAAGGAAAAACAAAAATAATGAATAGATACCAATACTAAGATGACCAAGATGATGTCATGTTGGAATCAAGTGGCAACGCTTTTCCACTATAAACATGTTTTAAGGAGCAAGTGGGAAGATTGAAGAATTTTTAAAAAAATATATTCAGCAAATAAATAGAATAACTCACTGAGAAAGGATGGGCTCTCTTTAGGGGATAAAAATTGACCAAGTACATCTTTATCCTTATTATTTTAAAATAATTCCATTTTATTTAACTCAAAGAAGAAATAGTACATTAACACAGATATTTCTGAAAATTCTTACTTTAGCATAATTCTTACTAGTAGGAATTGGGAAAGTCTATATTTAAAATCACAACCAAGCCACCTCCATGCTCATAAAAGACCAGAGAAATATGTTTAGATTCTTCCATTTAAAGATAATTTTATCTGATAACATAAAATATTATGGTTGAGAATTTTCAGACTGGGATACAAATTCCCCAATACAATATTAAGTAAAGAAAGAAACAGAACATAAATACATGGCACAAACCGTATTGTGTGTAGTTGCAATGTTTTAACATGTGCTTGTATGTATAAACAAGCATCCATGAGGGTGATGCTCACAGGAGCCACCATATTAACAGAGGAAATATTGTCCTATACAATATCACCAATATCACTAATTGTTTAGCTTTGTTTTTAATTTTCTAATTTTTTGAAAATTTCAGGCAGACAGTGGTGGCACATAACTCTAATCCCAACACTCAGGAAGCAAAAACAGGCATATCTCTGTGAGTTCAAGGCTATCTTGGTTTACAAAGTGAGTCCTAGGACAGTCAGGGCTGTTACACAGAAAAACCCTGTCTTGGGAAAAAAAAAGAAGGAGTAAATTTTATACATGAGTACTGTTTTTGCATCATTTCGACCTCTTGTTCCAACCCCTCTCTCCTCTTTTCAGCTCCCCCTTTGTTCCCACCCTATCTGACACTGTTTTTTTTTTTTCCATTGTTCCATGAAAATGAAAATTACGAAGGAACCTTAGTAGAATTGTGTTTTGTGTTTGTGGAGAAGGTCATGGTTCATCTGTGTCCTGGCTGTCCTACATTGACTCATTGTAAGGAAACCCCAACTGGCTTACAGAAGTGCCCAAGCCATTCCTGAAGCTCATATGTACATAGTCCCAAAACTCGCCCCAGTACAGATCAAAACAGAGTCTTGGAAGGGAAGATCAGTATATGGTTCAAAATTGCCCATAGTTTAGTGACAGGGAAATACACCTAAGAAATACTTTTATCTATTTTTATAGTAAATATTTTTAACAAAGCCTGAAGAAAACCAACCTCAATGGCTTGGAACAACTTTGCAACTCATGACTTGAGAACTCCATGTGATTTGCATTCATATAAACACCTTCATTTTTTTCGTTAACTGAGCTGATTTAACTGCTAATTAAAACTAGTCAGTAAGCACAATGCAAAATTAATTAAAACCATTTAGTAGAGAGATGCAAATTAGGCGACTCAGTGCATTGGACGCTATCAAAGTCAGGAAGGCTCCTACTTGTCATCAGGCAAAATAGTTCTTAGGGTAAGTGCCTTCCCCAGGGAGAGATGTTAAGGAATAAAAATCATCTTGTTGATTGTATGATGTTTTATTCAGCAAATGCGCTCAAATTCAGCTGATCTTTTCAATGGAAAACAATAGGGGGAAAAGGCTGGTGTCTCATAGGTGTTTAATAGTCACAAGACAATTCATAAAATGAGCAAAGTACTTACAATAAACATCATAATTTTTCAGATCTTATAAAGATGAAAATGAACACTGGGCATATTAGAATATCACCTTGCCTAAAGATAGATACCAAGCATCCTCTTCACATGCTCAATTCTAACAATCTTTAATTGCTTTAACCTTTAACTGTCCTCTGTTGAGGAAGTGACCACTTCTCCCTCTGTCTATCAATACACCATTTTGACACTGTAAGAGTTCTTTATTTCCTTGACCCTCACCCTTTTCTCCCTGTGATTTTGGATCATTTTCTACTTTGAAAAACTTCCACACAAAGCATATGTCAAAGGGACAATGGACACTTGGCCTTAAATGTTCAAAGTGGGAAGAGGAAATTTGGGCCCTGTAACTTTCTTCCTTGTGACCACTGATGGTGACTATATAGGCAGTGCCATTCTTCCTCGTGGGTAATTTCACCTCAGAGGTTTGGTAGCATCTATGGATGTGGATACCCGTTAGGTTTAGGACAGGCAGAGTTGCATGTCTACTGAACTGCTCATTCTCCAAAGCTGCATACACACATGCACACATTTGCACACATGCACATACACATACACACACACACAGTTTTCTGCTTTAAGCCCTATCACTAGCATACTTATGTGACAAAGAATATATACATTTTGTTTGGTTTGGTTTAAAGTTTTATATGATTGATTTTTGTGATAGTTGGCCTAAGTTTTAGATTTTACTTATGTGTATATGTGTGTAGGGGAGAGTGAAAATGTATAGGTGTGTTCAGGTGCCCACGGAGATCAATAAAGAACATCAGATATGCTGGAGCAGGGTTACAGGTGGTTATGAACTGTTCCACATGGGTGCTAAGAAATTAACTTGAGTCCTTTGCAAGAGCAGTATGCATTTTTAGCCACTGAGTCATTTCTCCAGAACACCACAGAAAAGGGAAAGTTTTAAGAGCTGGGACATCTGCTACAAGATTGTGTCTTCTTTCTATGACTGGAAAGCTACACCCATGAAATAGCAACAACATGGCTGCCCGAAACAAGATCCAAACAATGACAACACCAGTTAACATGTCAGTGTGGGTGGGAGAAATATTACAAAGCCCCACCCATAGATCAAGAGCTCCTGGAAATAAATGATGGCTGTCAAGAGGATATAGTCGTCCCTAGTAATAAGCCCACTAACTGGTTATCTAATACCAAGTCCCCAGCCCTAAAAGCATAAACACAGATAAGTAACATTGAATGGACTCAGCAGGTTGTATTTATATATTTATATATTTCTCTCTCTCTCACTCTGTCGCTTGCTCTCTCACTGTGTGTGTGTGTGTGTGTGTGCATGTGTAATAATGATAATTAAAGAAAAAGGGTCACAATTTCGAGGGGGAACACAAGACAGGATGGTAGAGGGGGAAATGATGTGAACATGATATACACATATGACATTTACCTGTTCGTACACCACTTCTTCTTCCTCTGGCCACGGGCTTTACCTTCTCACATTCTAACCACAAAGGAGACTCAGCTTTGAAGCTATTAAGATGGCTCTCCCACAGCTCACTCTTTGCTTCCTGACTTTTAGGGATGTCAACAGAACCCATATAATGCTGCTGTTTTCCATCTTTCTCTAAGGCCACTGAGGTCACAAACCCTCTGTCTGGTGGGCAGATTCTGAAGCTTTTCTTTCCCCACACTGTACTCTTGGGCTGATCTTTAGTTGGTGAGTCATGGAAGAAAATCCTAGAAAAAGGATTAAAAGATATTCTAAGCTGGTTCTATTTGCAGAATTGTGACACAACTGAATGGCAGTTAAAAATCAGAACAAGGGGCTGGAGAGATGGCTCAGGGGTTAAGAGCACTGGTTGCTCTTCCAGAGGTCCTGAGTTCAAGTCCCAGCAACTACAAGGTGATTTACAACCATCCATAATGAGATATGGTGCCCTCTTCTGGCCTGCAGGTATACATGCAGGCAGAACACTGTATACATAATAAATAAATAAAACCCTTTTAAAAAAAGTCAGAACAAAACTGAATTTATTTCTTCTATATTCAAATCAAGGGTTTTATTTGGTGTGTAGGTTTGTCCTGGTTCACGTTTGTTTGTTTGTACAAGTATTACCTTTGCCATCAACCTCCAACATCCAGACACCTCTAACTCAATTATTTTCAGGAAGAATGGAAAGAAAATTGATGAACAATAGGGGTTTGTTTGGTTTCTCAGCCTCAGGGGTTTTTTCAGCTCCTTTGAGTTGTGGAAGCAGAGGTGGGGATTAGATGACTTCCTGCCAGCTGCTCCAAGTTGGACACACCTTCCAGCAGTGGGCTGATTGTTCTAGCCCCTGTTATGCATAGAAAATATGCACCTAGAAAGTGTACAATATAAAGGTCTGTAGAAGGTACTCATGCCATGGAGTCTCCCTTCCAGGCTAATTAAAGCTTATGACTTTCATAAGATTATTAAGCCATTCATGGGTTAATAATCAGAGGGAAGAGCTTTAGCTGGGATTGTGGATAGTCTGCCCTAGAAGCCCCAATTCCCAATAGTAAGATGAGAAAAGAAAAGAAAGGCTGAAATAAAGCCAGATGCCACACCTTAGTTTCAGAGCACAGAAGTAAGCTAACTAAATTCCTAAATTCTAGGTTTTTCTGACTAAGACAGAGCTTGTAAGAATGTTGCTATAAATTCATTTATTTCAAATTCCTGATTCATCTTTTGGTCACTTGGAATATGTATTCAGATAATCCTTTTCAGCGAGAAATACATTGTAATATTACTGACTCGTAAAAGGTGTTTACAGGGTTTCTGTACACCAAGATGTAACAATTACTATCCAGGTTAATCTAAATATCCCCAGTCCAAAGTCCTAGGAAAGTCAAGGTTCTGTTGTATTTCCAGGCAGGATCATCAGGCTGAGCCTGAGATCTGGAAGGCCTAATACAAAGATTTATAACATCAGCATAGGTGGAAAGCAAGTAGGTAGAAATGGAAGCTGGAAAGGCCCAGCTACATCCCTGGAACAGGGACAGAGACACACTAGGGTCTGTGGCCTGTGGCTCAGTGTAATGCTAAAATGCATGAATACTAAAACACTACTCCTGCATAAAGATTAAAAATGTTAACGAGACACATGACACATGAAGCTATGTGAAGAACACTAATGAAATTCTAGAAGACCTACACTATACACATGACAATGAGGCCCTGTGCTAAAGCACCCAAAAGAACCCAATTCCCTTTTTGGGCCTCCGCTACCCTGTGTCCTGTCTTATTTCATTTTATGATTTTCATTATCTGCCACCATATCTGTAGTATGTATGCACATATACATGCATGCATGTTTGTTTGTATGTATGCATACGTGTATGTGTACACAACAAGCTTTCTTTAGTGTTTCATTCCCTTCACTAGGACACCAACTTTATGAGGGCATAAAGGCCTCGTATTTATTCCTTAAATAGAAAGTTTTTAATGTACAAATCTAACTATTGATTAGTTTTTGTTTTTCTATTTATTTTCTTGTATTTGTGCATTATTTATCAATATTAGTTATTAGTGGATTCAATTACTAGTTTTTTCTAAGTTACAATTAATTCTTTAACCACCCTCTATCGAATTCTATAACATTATCAAAACAGTCACCAAATCTGGCAGAAACAAAATCAAATAATTCTCGTATTATATTGACCTAGAATAAAGTCAAACCAGGTGAAAACAAAGAAACTCCAATGTATTGGGAACTAGTTAGTATGGCAATCTGGGAAAACAGATTCAAGCAACTTTATACTCTGTTCCATGCTAGGGAGATGGCTCTGAGGGTAAAGTGTTTGCCATTCAGGTGTGAGTACCTGAGTTCAGATCTCCAGAGTCCATGTGAGGTCCAACAAGGTAGTTCCATTTGTGATGTGGCAAAATGAAGGCATAGGAGGTGAAGACGGGAGAATTCTGGAAGCTTTTGAGTTAGCTAGTCTGTCATACAGACAACAGAAGACCCTGTCTTTATGATGAGGACTGAGACTCAAGGTATTATCTCACATCCACATGTGTGCTGTGGCACCTATGTGGCCCATATTCACATGTACAAATATACACACATGCATACATAGATACATAACACATACACACATGCACACATGAACATACAGGTTATAAATAAATAAATAAATGGATGAATGAATGAATCTACGAATCTGGGCTGACAAGATGGCCTAGAGGTTAAGCTACTTTCTGACATGTTTGACAGCCTGTGTTCATCCCAGAACCCACATGTAGGTTGTCCTCTGATCCAAAACACACACACACACACACACACAAATATAATAAAACAAAGGAAAGTTGCTCCAAACTAGGCATAGTGGCAAAGGTTTATAATCTCAGTATTCAGGAGGTCGATGCAGGAAGATCAGTAGTTCAAATCATTCTCTACTTCAACTACAGAGTAAGATCAAGAGCAGCCTGTGCTGCAGGAGACAGCTAAAAAAAAAAAAAAACAAAAACAAAAACAAAAAAAAAAACAAAAAACCTGTCCAAGATTTTGCAAAGTGACAGTTCTTTTGGGATGGTCACACTTATTAGTGAGGAATGGCAATTGATGATAGCAAATTTTCAAGTGTTCTTTAAGAGGGGACTGGCACATGCTTAGTCTCTGGACAACTTGAGGGCAAGATTCTCATGCAGAGGGCCAGCTGAGGTCTAGAATGTTCCAAAGGCAGCAACTCATCCAAGAGTACTGGCTGAGTGGGTGTATCTACATTCCAGTTCAAAGGCTCAGCTGTCGATCTATTTGAGATCTGATTAACAATGGTTTCCTCGCCTCGATTTATGAGCCCCAACCAAAGCTACTAAACTCCCTTTTGTCTTGAAAACCATTTTAACTCAAAGATAATTTTGTGAATAGAATCTACAGAGTCAAAACACAAACAAACATTCTCAATAAAAACTAGTTTCTGGAAAACAAACAAGTAGAAAAGCAAAAAAACAAACAAACAAACAAAGAACCAACACCTACCAGAGTCTGGCGTAGTCATTTTTTAAGTTTCTTGTTAGGCAATCATCACACTAAATCATTTAGTAAATTGTCATTCATGATGAATCTGTAAACCTATACTATTTACTTATAAGGGGCCTTTGCTGATTGTGACATCTACCTATAGTACCAAGATGTACAGGAGTTTAACATCTAAGAACTACATACACCACCACATCCCACAGAAGTTTCTGTTTTACAGCCCCTGATCAAATACTAGTCAACACAAACAAGAACAACCCAGCACTATGTACAATGCCTAAGGAAAAGAATAAAAGCTTCGAGCAAGGGAAAATTCCCAGCTGAGCCATCAAATGCCTGGTTTTTCCCATCACCAATGAGCCAGGTGGGAGAGAGAACATGACTGGATCATAAGTGAAAAGTGACAGTTGCAGACACGGTGACTCACCCTTTCATGACTGGGTATCAGTGCCCTACAAGCTGAGGTTTGGCATGTGTGTGCATGTGGGGGACTCGCGGTGGAGTTACCTAACTCTTTGTTCTCTTTAGGTCAGAGCTGTTTGCCAAGAAAAAGATAGTGGGGCACTTCTTAGGACTCCTTTAAATAATACAGAAAACAAGAAGTAGAGCAACAGCTGCCATGACTTCACTGGGAGGCACACAGAAGAAGAGCAATTAAATGGACTTTGTTCATGGAACTCACCATTGCCAAGAGTCTACTGGGATAGTTCAGAATTCATATGCTATAGCTTCAGTCTCCATTAACTAACCTGCGTGGACAAAAAGCCTCTGTCAGTCTTTATCCTGAATGCAAGTTGAGTCCTAAAGTATGCCACCAAACTGTAAAGGAAGATAGCCAAATCTACCAAGGTCTGAGCTTAAGCCTTGAGAATGTCAGAAGTTCAAGCCATGAATCCCTTCTACGCCCATGTAGAAGCAGCCTTTGAAGCATTCTATACCTATGAAGTAGATATAACGGGATCCAAAAAATTCACAAAAGGAAGAAAGAATGGACTAGAAGAAAACTTCAAGAAATTTTCTGTGGGTTGTTTGAGCGACTGTGGAGTTTCTGTGACATTTGTGACTTAACACACATTTGTTCATGACTCCAAAGGGCTTATTGACTAGGATTTCCTGTATATAGAAAGTTGGAGTGTTGCAGATGAATAACCAAACTGTGTGAGTAGTCATCCACTTTTGTGCCTTACATCTTTATGACTGTCAGTTGAAACTACCAATTCTAAAACATTTGCAAAGATATTACCGGACCATCAGCTTACACCAATCCTGAAGCCAGTGAGTGGCTTCATTTTCTGCACACACTTTCTTGTTTGCTGCAGCACATCTGCCTGATGTGGAGTCTGGAAAATTATTGGATTTCTTGCTATATTTTGTTCTGGGATGATGAAAACTTTGTGTAGCCATTTCCAGACTGGAACATGCCAATTTGAGCAATCTGAATATGTGTTTATGGGGCACAATCACTCATATTTGGCTCAGAAGAAGCCATCTCCTAGTCTCTGAGCAAGAAGAGCTGTGTTCTAGCATTTGTATCTGGGGCCGGTTGTCTTCATTCGGTTCGCAATGGAGTAGGAAGAGGATTATCGAAGACAGACATATCACAAACCACAAACATCAAGCAGAATTACCCTTGTATTTCAGAGACTGGTAGTATCACCCTGAAAACTTTAGGGGTGGCGACTCAGTAAGGGACCAGACGCACAAGCCTCAGGACTGAAGTTCAATCCCCAGCACCCTTGGAAACGTCAGCTGCGCCATCGTGTGCTCGTAATCCCAGCAGTGGGGGAATTTGGAAGGACTTGCAAGTGGTTCTTTACAAAGAACATTAGAGAGTATGGGATTAATTTTCATTGAAGGGCATGGACAAGGAAGACAATGGATATACTAGAAAATTGAGAGAGGGGTGTGCACTTTTAAAACAGACAGAAGTCTAGACTTGTGAGCAACTAAGCCAAACCAGGGCTGGAGCAATCTCTTCACACTCTTGCTAAAATCATTTTCCAAAACTGTAACTCAACATGACATGAAAACTATACATCTGTGTTCCAGAGATGTTGAAACCACTCCACACAAAAAAAAGAACTTTGAACTCACCAAGGGACATCGTAACCAAATTATAAAACACAATAATAAAGAAAAATACAACCATTAAGACAGAGAAACAATGACTAAAGTTACAGACTTCCCATCAGATGCCATTGAAGCAATAAGAAACTAAAGCAAAAATGTGACACATCTAAAGTCCTTGTAGTGGAAGCCCCAAAACATAAACAACTGTGAACACAGAAGTCCACATATAGAGAAAATTTCCTTTAAAATTATGGATTAAGCTCTCTGTTCCTCCAGCGGACACAATCCCTCAGGTTTCTCCCTAATGGTACAATAGAGCACCAGTTGCAGCCTCCCTTTCCCCTCTCCACGTTTCCTCTGGATCCCACAGACTATCCTCTCCTCACCTCTCAGAAACTAGAGCGTAAGCCTGTAATCACCCCAAACACAGATGCCTAGATACCAGCATAAAAGAAAAATCAATAACAGCCAGGAGAGCATGTCTCCAACAGAATCCAGCCATCTTACCACAGTAGGCACTCAATATTCCAAGACAACTGAAACACAAGAAAGAGACCTGAAAATCAACCAAATGAAGATGATAGAGGTTCTTGAAGAAGGAATTAATAAATCCCTTAAAGATATCCAGGAAAACACAAACAAACATTGGGAGGAAATGAATAAATTCCTTAAAGAAAGCCATAGTTGAAGGAAACAATTACAACTGTTCATTTCATTTGTAAAAATAGAAATAAAAACAATGAAGAAAACACAAACAGAATGAATTCTGAAAATGAAAAATTTAGGAATTTGACAGGAGCTACAGATACAAACTTTGTCATCAGGATACAGGAGATGGAAGAGAATCCCAGGCATTGAAGATTCAACAGAAGAAATTGATACACCAAAGAAAACGTTAGATGTAAAAACCCCTGACACAAAACATTCAGGAAATTTGGGACACCATGAAAAGACCAAACCTAAGAATAATAGGAATAGAGGAAGGAAAATAATCCCAAAGGCCCAGAAAGTATTTTCAACATGGAAGAAAAAATTTCCTAACCAAAAGAAGATGCCTATAAAGGTACAAGAAGCATACAGAGCACCAAATAGATTGGATCAGAAAAGAAAATCCCCTTGCTACATAATAATCAAAATACTGAACATACAGAACAAAGAAAGAATATTTAAAGTTGTGAGGGAAAAAGAATAAGCAACATATAAAAGTAGAACTATTAAACTTACATGTTGCTTCTTAATGAAGACTCCAAAATCCAGAAGGGCCTAGAAAGATGTGCTGCAAACTCTAAGAGACCACAAACACCAGCCCAGACTAATATACCCAATAAAACATTCAGTCGCCAATATCAATGGCCTCAGATTCCCTATAAAGAGACACAAACTAACAGAATAGATTTCAAAACAGTATCCATTCTTCTGTTGCATCCAAGAAATACACCTCAACATCAAAGACAGACATTATATCAAGATAAAACATTAGAAAAAGATATTCTAAGCAAATGGACCTATGAAGCGAACTAGTGTAGCCATTTTAATATCATACAAAATAGACTTCAAATCAAAACCAACAAAAGAGATGGGAAAGGACACTTCATACATAGCAAAGGAAAGATCCAACAAGACGGCATTTCAATTCTTAATGACTATGCCCCAAACACAAGGCCACACACTTTTGTAAAAGAAACACTATTATAGCTTAAATCACATATTGAAACTTATACTCTGAGAGTGGGAGACTTCAGTGCCCCACTCTCACCAATAGACAGGTCATCTAGTCAAAAACTAAACATAGAAATACTGGAACTAACAGATGTTATAAATCAAATGGACTTAACAGATATTTACAGAAAATTTCACCCAAAGGATATATCTTCTCAGCACCTCATGAAACTTTCTTCAAAATTAACCACATTTTCAGACACAAAGAAAGTCTAATCAGACACTATCAAATTGAAATAACTCCCAGCATCCTTTTAGACTACAATGGCTTAAAGCTGGATATCAACAACGGAAATAACAGAAAGCCTACAAACTAGAAACTGAGAAACTATTTACTGAATGAAAAATGGATCAAAACAGAAATAAGAAAGAAATTTAAGACTTTATAGAATGGAGTGAAAATGGAAACACAGCATACCCAAACTTATGAGACATAATGAAAGCCATGCTAAGAGAGAAGTTCAAAGCATTAAGTGCCTACATAAATGAAATGGGGTATCTCACACTAACAACATAACAGTACACCTGAAAGCTTTAGAACAAAAAGAAGTAAACACTCCCAAGAAGAGTGGATGGAAAGAAACAATCAAACTGAGGGCTGAAATCAATAAAATGGAAGCAAAGAGAATGATACAAAGAATCAATGAAGCACAAAGTTGTTTCTTTGAGAAAATCAACAAGATTGACAAACCCTTACCAAAACTAAGTAATATACACAGAGAAAAGATCCAAATTAGTAAAATTAGAAACAAAAAGAGGCATATAACAACAGACACCGAGGAAATTCAGAAAATGATAAGGACATACATCAAAAACCTGTACTCTACGAAACTGGAAAATTTAAACCAAATGGACAATTTTCTCAAAAGGTACCATTTACCAAAGTTAAACCAAAATCAGATAAACAGTTTAAGTATACTTATAATCTCAGTAAAATAGAAGCAGTTGTTAAAAAGTCTCCCAACAAAAAAAAAGTCAAGGGCCACACAGTTTTAGTACAGAATTCTACCAAGCTCTCGATCAAAAGTTAGTACCAATACTCCTCAAATTATTCCACAAAATAAAAACAAAAGGAACATTGTCCAACTCATTTCATGAGTCCACAGTTAACTTGATACCCAAACTATATAAAGACTCAATAAAGAAAGAAAATTACAGACCAATTTCCCTAATGAACTTAGACACAAAAAATGTTCAAGAAAATACTACAAACTGAATCCAGGAACACATCAAAATACATCATCCACAATGATCAAGAAGACTTCATCCCAGAGATGAAATGGTGGTTCATTATGAGAAAAATCAGTAAATTAGATCCATAATATAAAAAAAGCTAAAAGAAAAACAAACACATGATCATCTCATTAGATGCCAAAAAGCCTTTGGCAAACTCCAACACCCCTTTGTGATAAAAGCCCCAGAGAAACTAGTTATACAAGGGACATACCTAAATATAATAAAGGTGATTTGCAGTAAGCCTACAGCCAACATCAAATTAAACAGAGAGAAACTCATAGCAATCCCATTAAAATCAAGAACAAGACAAGATTGTCTACTCTCCCCATATCTATTTACTATAGTACTCAAAGTTCTAGCTAGAGCAATAAGACAACTGAAGGAGATCAAGAGGACACATATTGAAAAAGAAGATGTATAAATATTGTTATTTGCTGTTGATATGATAGTATACATAAGTGACCCTGAGAATTCCACCAAGGAACTCCTACAGATGACAAATATTTTCAGTGAAGTAGATGGATACAAGATTAATTTAAATAATCAACAACCCTCCTATATACAAACAACAAAGTCAGAGAAACAATACCTTTCACAATATCCTCAAATAATATAAAATATCTTGAGGTAACTCTCACCAAGTAAGTGAAAGTCTTGTATGACAAAAACTTCAAGTCTTTGAAGAAAGAAATTGAAAAAGATACCAGAAGATAGAAAGATCTCACATATTTATGGATCAGTTGAACCAGCATAGTAAAAATAGCCATACACAGTTCTTTGCCCAAAGGCCAGTTTTGCCAAGAAGAAAACAAGCTCCAAGTGGAGTGTCTTCGTTGCTCAACATTCTCTCGGGAATAGATCAGTGCTGCCAGAAGCAAGTGTGTCTCACATCAACAGAACCCTAAGTTATTTAAATACCATATTCTACAGCTCTTTGGAGTGGTTGAAGATTACCTATCTATGCAGAATACAATCTCTATGTATCTAAAGAACCTAATTAGTCTAATTATAAGTATGACAAACATGGATGACTATTGACCTATAAATCTTAATACCTATATAACTTTAAGACTGCATATTAGAATATTAAACAATCTTTAAGCAACTGGGCAACAAATGAGGACAGTGTTATTACAATATGATAAATATATCCTAAAATATTATCAATATACAAAATGTCCTAAGCAGAGGTAGAAGCATGCATGTATACAATATGATGAAATAACTTTGTCTAGGTATAAAAATATTATAGACAAAAATAGGAACATATTCAATATAATTTAAGTTTGTATCAATATATAAGAATCTATACCAATGTAAATTGCCTATAATTAATAGCTCACAAATATTCACTCCATTATTCATTATTATTATTAGTGTGAGTAAGCTCACTCTAATCTATTATCCTATCCAATTTCCTTTTTTTCAAAGAGATCCATAAGCTTACACAATGTTTCCCCAACCCCCAACCCTATACTAATTATAATCAACCCCTAAATGATGTCCCTAACCCTGAGGACAAACTATGTTGGGAGAAGGGACTTCGTCTTCCGGAATTACTTCCAGCTGTCCTGAGGGCAATGTTCTTTCTATGGGATCCTGTGAAAGTAAAATGATGGTTAAGTTCCAAGATTAATATCTGGTATAATGACAAATAGTCTCTGAGTATTTGGTAGGGTTTTTCTGAAGTTCCTATTTGGAGTTCTAGCCAGAACGTTGTAAAAAAGTGCACCATTTCAGCTAACCTAGTTGGATCCATCTTGAGCAGTTGGCACCCAAAATAGGTCTTATAGTAGTGCTATCAGCATCATGACGTCATGTCAACTAGGTGGAGTTGTTTTTGTGGGGCCCATCTTCTTTTTGGAAACTTCAAAGATTATTGCAGGAAAATTTATTGTTCATTGTGGAAAACTTAAACATTATTTATATGGACATATATATTCAATAAAGGGTATGATAGAGACAAAAATATGTATGAAGAAAAGCAATTTTCTTTCTAAATTCTTTCTTCTTTCTGTCCCACACCAGATGGCTCTTGATGTGAGACAGAAATCCTGAAATTTTCTTTTAACAACATGCTTGGATTTAGAGAAGGACAGAGCCATTGTCCAACTCCAAAGCCAGGTTTGGTTTTAAGTGAATCGTGACTATAATTCTATTTAGTGTTCAAAGAGTCTTACTCTCAGATTATATGTCCTCACAAGTGATAATTCTCTTTGCTTGATCCTATCTGGATAATTATCTTTCCCTCTTTAGGCATCTAGATATTCAGGGTCTCTTAACATTTTGAATATGAGTATTTTCCTGCAAAAACAAAAACAGAACACTGCCCCAACCCTTATGAGGTTTCCATACCACCTGATTGGTTGTCACCTATGTGGATGAGCGATTATTTCTCTTTCTCAAGAGATTTCTCTGTTTCAAACCAAATCATTATTAATTTTGATAATTTTCATAACTTTTCTTCTCCTGTTGAAACAAGAGTAAAACCCCTTCCCCAACGTAGCACATCTCCTGGCTTCCATTGGGAGGTTGACACATCCTTGAAATACACCAGCTGGTTTAATTCAGAAGACTTTTCTATTATCCAATGTCTCTCTGCTGCTGTTGTCCCTTTCTCATTAGTGTTAAGAAAACTCAAGGTTAATAAAGTATTATGCAATCTATTTCTGGATATTTTCCATCCATTTCTGTTTGTTTAACATATCCTTTATAGTTCGATTTGGTCTTTCTATAACTGCCTGACCTGTAGAATTATTTGGTATACCTGTAATATGCTTTATATTATAATAAGGAAAAAACTGTTTCATTTTCTTACAGACATATGCTGGACCATTATCTGTCTTTATTTGTGCAGGTATACCCATGATGACCATAACTACTAGTAAATGTGTGATTATTGAATCAGCCTTTTTTGTGCTCAAAGCAGTTGCCCATTGGAAACCTGAATAAGTGTCATGGTGTGGTGTACATATTTTAATTTTCCAAATTCTGCAAAGTAGAACACATCCATTTGCCAGATTTCATTTCTTTGAGTACCCTTTGAGTTAGTCCCTGTAGGTAGTGGTGTTTGGTTATAGAAAGAGCAAGTAAGATATCTCTTTATAATCTCCTTAGCTTGTTGCTGAGTAATAGAAAACTGTTTCTTTAAACCGTTGCTATTGGCATGATGTTTCTTATGAAATTCTGTAGCCTTCAACACATTTCCAATCAGTATTCGATCAATTTCTGCATTACCTTGGGCTAAAGGATCTGGCAGACCCATATGGGATTGGATGTGTGTTATGTATATGTGACAGAGCCTATTCCTGAGTATATCTTGTACCTGTATGAATAATGATATCAATTCTGTTTCATCTTGCATAAATTCAGTTGTTTCAATACGCAAAACAACTCTTTCTGCATATTGTGAATCAGTAACTATATTAAGAGGTCCTTTAAAATCCCTTAGTACCATGAGAATAACATATAATTCTGCCTTTTGGACAGAATTATAAGGGCTTTATTCCTCCTTACTTAAATCTTCTGATTTGTAACATGCCTTTCCTGATTTATTTGCATTAGTGTAGAATGTACAGGCTCCAGTTATTGGTGTGTCCTGTACAATTTGGGGAAGAATCCAAGTAGTTCTCTTTATAAGGTTAATTATATCACATTTGGGATAATTGCTATTAATCTTTCCTAAAACATTAGCACAAGCTCTTTGCCAAGGTTCATTGTCTTCACATAATTTTTTGAATTTCATCAGTAGTAAAAGACACTATAATCTCTTCTGTGCCTATATCTGCTAGTTGATGAAGTCTCAATTTTTCTTTAAACTATTAAATGAACTATATTTAGACATAAAGACAGACATTAATCCCTAGTTATGACTTGGGCATTTAGATCTTAGTTGGAGTATTTTCACTTAACATTTTGAGTGTGCACTGTTTATTGGTTGTGTTGCACTCCATCATGAAATTGATACTTATTGCCAGCTCCAAATCAAGAAATAAATGGGATAATATATACATATATACATTACACACACACACACACACATATGGACACATTCACATCTATGTAGTGATTCAGTGTCACTTCAAGGTCGTTATTCTGGATAACCATATGAGAACATTAACATTTCCTTCCTGTTCCTCTCTCTCTTTCTCTTTCTACCCTTGTTCCCTTTCTCCCTCCCTTCTTCTGCAATACACTGTGCCTGCTAAGCCCTTGCTGAACCACTGAACTACATGCCCAGCTAGCCAGTTTTTAAAAGCTGTTGAAATAAAACCTCCTTTCACACACTCTTTTTGCAAAGGTTAACACTGAAATATCTTATACCATTCAAAGAATAAAAGAAAACAGAAAAGAAAGGGGGAATTAAAGACCCACCCTGCAAAGAGACAGATGTAGAAATGTTATTATCTCAGGCACTGGGTGGTTTTCAGCCAGCCACAGAAGCACTCAGATGGGATCTTGAAGAAAAGACTCATGTCATCACCGTTAAGTAAAATAATTACAGTTTTGGCACCAGGAAAGGCTTTCTATATGCCAAAACGTGGGATTTTAAGCAGCAAGTGATTACCACCACTGAAAGCAGGTCTGATCACCCATCAGTTATTAATTCTCTTAGCATACTTCTGCATACCATGTCTGTGGCTGGGCAACTGAGCCAGTAAGGCTCCAATAAAATTAAGCTTACCTTCACAGCCTAGTCATTTTCAGTATTGAAATTTAATTGTGAGATGTGGTGACATACATACATGATCTTTTTTTTGTGACTGTCATGCCCAGGTATGTTTCAAGGTGAATGCTTCTGTGTTCAGTAATAAAAAAGGGATGGAAATCATTTCCAAATCATGCAGTAGTAATAAGAAATATAATTACTCATGGCATCACAATTTCTTCTCTTTTGGCATCTGTCCTGTTACATTTTTAGTCCCAATGTTCATAGACTCACTTGAATCATTCAAAAAGCTTTCATCTGAATTTTTGTCAAGTTCTTGAAATTACAGTTACCAAGGCCTTGCTTGGCTTAGGTGTTCTCAGAGTTTCTCTTCAACTAACACCAAATTGTTGCAACAAGACACACTGTCTAAATTACATTTCTCATTTGCTCTTTTTATTTTACTGGCATCTTTGTTTTCTGCATTCTGATATAAGCTCCACACTGACCTCTATTGTTTATCCATTCATCAAACATGGTGTAGCTACCCCAGAGCCTGCAACCCAGTAAAAGTCTATAAACAAATCAAATGGACGGTTAATTCAGAAGACAGACAATAGTTTATGATTTTACTATTTCCTTTTCTGGAGAGAAGTTTGAGCAGCAGTTGCTAAGTAATAAAACAGTTGCTTTTCAGAATTTTTGTTATAAGTAAATGACAGGTTAACATTTAGCTGTTCTGCTGATCACATGACTAATCAAGACAAGGAAATCCCTGAAATTGTTTACATTCAAAGGGATTGATCTTGCCCAGTGATCCTCACAAAGAGCATAAATGTTTACAGATTTACTCAATGATCCATATTTTATAAGGTGACAGCCTCCCTTTTACTCTAGCAAAACTGAGGATCAAAAAGATCTTTTCAAGAGTCTATGGTCATAGACCATCCAAATATTCAAGAAGATTGTCACATTAACAAAATGATGAATCAAAACAATAACAACAGATCATGTCATTTCTTTCTGTGATAATGTCAAGGTATTACAAAGGGAACACATGATTCCAATAGTTATACACAAATCTAGAAAAACAGTGAGTCCTCCATTACTTTGGGAGAGGCAAATAATATAGTGACCTGGATAAGATGACATTATCATGCACCATGTCCTTCGTATGGTTGATCTTGTATCTCTACCAAGACATTGGGTTTCCCTTTCTGAGAGTGTTAGGATCCAAGAGAAGCCCCCAAAGAAGACCAACAGCCATGTATGGAATAACAATAGTGCTTTCTTAATTACAATGTTGGGGTGGCACTTGATAACCCCAAAAGATGATCACAAGCTCCTTTTAAGCAGAGTTAGGGGAAATCCAGAGAGGAAGGATTAATCTGGGGTTGATTGGTGGAGGAAAGATTAGTTTGGGAGCTGATTGGTGAGAGCTAACTGGTGGGAGATCTAGTGGTTAGGTACTTTCTGGTGGCAGGATAAGGGAAGCTATCTTTAACTTGTAGAAGCTTGAGGGTTGCTGCTGAGCTAGCAGAGGGGCTTTGGGGCTTGCTGAACCAGCAGAAGGGCTTTGGGGGCCTGCTGAGCCAACAGAAGGGCCAGTGGGTGTGCTTGCTTGATGGTCACCCATCAGCTGTGGTTTTCCTGAGACCTGCTTGCTCAGTTCTGTCCCATTCCAGTGAACTGAAACTAAGGCTTAGATTTCTATCAGGCTAGTAGGAGAGCCTGGTTTGCCTTCCTCACCCCCCATCCCAGTTCTCTCAAGAACAGTCTTGAACACACCACTTGTATCTAACAGCTGCTTTTACCTTCCCAGGTAAGACTATCTCTTCCATCTCCATCATTTGGGCAAGCATCTTACTTCAGCTCCTTGCAAAATATTAACTCCTGTGTTCCTTAGCCTTAGAAAGATTTCTATTTCTCACTCCTACTTCACTGAAAGTGATATAAATCACTAACTTGTTTGAATAATAAACAAATAAAATGGTATATAATTTTTCATTCCCGTCCAAGAAACTGGAATCTTATTACTCTGAATGCAGAGCTATAATCTAATATTATCAATATATACTGAACAACCTCAGCTTTCTCAATCTGTTTGCATTTGTAATGTAATATTTCTTCAGAATTATTCTTTTAAACAGTCAAACTTGTCTGTACCACCATGTGGTGATGTGTGGCTCTATTTTTTAAAGATAATGAAATGTTGGATGGGGCTCTGCTAACATCCCTGGGCTCAGTAATGTATTTATTGCCTCTCCCTCTGTAAGAGTCTATGGCATGTAACAAACTAGCTTTTCTATTATTACATTTCTATGAGTGATAGAAAGTAAAGGTTAATATTTGAAAAGTATCAGATGGTCACCAACCATAAACATTTAAAACATTCCTTTTGGAGGAAACTGGAGCAAAAGAGATAAAAAAATGGAATTAACTGTTGTGGGATTCCTGCAGGTATCAACACCAGCAGGAAAAAGAACCATAAAGGAATGAGAATAAAGACTTGGCCAGCTGGACTTGGTCAGTCAGACTGGATCACAAATTCCAGAGCATCTGACCTGGCATTTTAATTTTCATATACATTTAAACACAGCCAAACATTGGGGGCAGGAGGAGTCTCCATGTGGCAACTCTCATAACAAATTTCCAGGGATGGTAACATTGAAATTCCCTTGCAAAGTAGCAAAGTACCTGTGACCTTTATGGTAAGAATGAGTACTATTGGCTGACAAACTGCTCAGGGCTAGGGCCTAGAGGAAGGATCTGTAATAACCATTAGGATGGATTCTGTCTATGGAAGATGCAAAGTACATGGCAGCGGGTTGGGGCTCTATCATAGGGATGAATTCTACTCACTAAGAGGCAAAGCCCAGGATTAAGGCCAAAACCATGCTCAGAATTTGGGGGAAACTCAGGTGGAGGCTGGCTCCTAACAGAATAACAAAGGATCACCAGGGGGTCTGACCACTTGTACCCCAACATTCCAGGTGATCAGGCTTCATTCTTCCTTCATTGAAGACAGCAGGCCTGTGTGCTTAACAATCCTGGTTTCCTCAATGCTTACTCTAAGCTGTGCTTCCTACAAGTAATGACTAAGATACATATGATAACACATTTCTGGAATAAGAGCCTGGATAAAAGAATGAGTCCCTTATTTCTGCATCTACATCTTCACTTGAGAGTATGTGGTTGACTTGCACATCTGTATAAGTCCTAGCTGCCTGTTGGGCTTCTCTTCTGATCTATTCAAGAGAACACATTGAGGCGTGGCAAGCAGATGGTGGGATGAACATGTATACCTGCCTAGATTCTCATTGGAATCTGTGGATGAAAGCTTGATTGGATTCTGCAGCCCGTGTGGACTGTTCACGTTAAAGACACTGAAAGATTCACAATAAGTTCCTTCAAATAATAAATCCCTGTCTCTGAGGCATCTGACTAAATTACTCTTGGTCCCAAGGATATAGGCATCCTATTAACCCCTGCCTCTGGGTGCACATGTGTATGTGTGTGTCTGTGTGTGTGTGTGTGTGTGTGCATGGCATGTATGTGTATGCATGTGTATGTATGAGTGTCTTTATATGTGTGTATATATGTGAATTTGTATATGTATATGTATGTGTATGTGAGTGTATGTGTGTAAGTGTATGTGCGCTTGTGTGTGTGTGTGTGTGTGTGTGTGTGTGTGTTGCACAAACACCTGACATTTTGTGTGAGTGATGAGATTTGAACTCAGGATGCCATTAATGTGCTAGCTCCTATAGTGATATTTTGGTTATGTTTTAACAAAGAAAGCTTGCCTGAAGATCAGAGTGCAGAGCTAAGCAACTAGAGGCCAGGGAGAGGTAGCACACACCTTTAATCCCAAGATTTGTGTGACAGAGGCCAATGGATCTCTGTTAGTTCAAGGCCATCCTGGTCTACAGAGACTGAATCTGTCTAAAAGAAAAACAGAGCTCACACAAAGGTGATGCCAGCACTTGGGAGAGAGGTGGAGACAGGAGCAATATTGCTGGGCAGAGAGAGGAATATGAGGCAGGAAGAGGCAGGAACTCATTGCAGCCTGAGGTTTGTTTGGTGGATACAAGAGGCAGCAGACAGTCTGTATCAAGAGTCTAAGGAGAGAGTCTGAGGACAGGATCGCCCCTTCAGTCTAAACATTGGTAGAGGTAAAAGGTCTCCCTAGTGGCTGCCTGCGCTGCTTCTTTAATCTCTCAGTTTTGACCCCTAATACCTGACTCTGGGTTTTATTAAGAACAATTAGAATTTGTGCTACAAGCTCCCAGCCCCTGCCAAATGTTTCTATTTAGTTTTTGTTACTTTATAATGTTGAAAATTATTATTACATTTGACTTTTATAAAGGATGCTATTATCTGAGTCCCTAAATGTGTGTGTATGCATTTGTATACTATTTCACTATTTTAATCATATTTTTGTATGAAATAGCAAAGGGACACCTGTGACTGTTATTCGATGCCTTTGCAAGGACTGCTGGAAGGTTTTTATTTCTGCCCATTCAGAGGGTTTCTGTGAGCTCTGCTCACATAAATATTTACTAGACTTCTAATGCTAAAGATGAACAGAAAAAGTCTGTTTTTCTAACCTCCACTCATCTAGATAACAGCAAATCTGCCCCTACTGTACCATTGTGAATTCTTCAGTGAGTAGGCAGTTAAGTCAAAAATATATAAGTTTTGCTGGAAAAGTAGAGAACAACACTGGGGATTTAGAGGGAAATTATCTATGTAATCATGAAGATCTAAGTTTGGTAAGCAGTTCGACAGTCACATGTTTTCAAACAAAGTCCAAAAAAAAAAAAAGAAAGGTAACCAAGAAGACTTCCAGTGAAGGCCCAGCATTGATAGTGTATCAGAAGCTAGAGGCTTCAAAACAGACCAATGACCCTTTGCAATGAACACTTGCAAGTAAAGATATAGGGATAAAAGGATTTAATGCGTGACTCACTGTGTCACACTACAGTTTCCATAATGCAACTGAGTTTTTTCTTTTCCTCTCTCCTATCTTTTTTCTCTTAAATTCTATTTTATTTTATTTGAGAGGGGGGCATTGCAAGGACAGAGAACGTATAAGAAAGGACAGGGAAATGAATGGGATGGAGATGCATGATGTGAAAGACCCAAAGAATAAATAAAAAAAGAAAAATAAATAAATAAATAAATTAATTAAAAAAATAAAGATATAAATGTTCCTTCCAAGCAGAAGGAACAAGGGCAAAGATAAACAGCTTGTGAATGGGTTGCAAGCATTTTACATCAGGTCTATGCAACAGGAATTACTTTTTATTTTTAAGATTTATTTATTTTTTATGTACACAGTGCTCTGTCTGCACATGTGCCTACAGGACAGAAGAGGGCACCAGATCTCATTATAGTTGGTTGTGAGCCATCTTGTGGTTGCTGGGAATTGAACTCAGGACCTCTAGAAGAGGAGCCAATACTCTTAACTTTTGGGCCATCTCTCCACCCCCAGAAACTTATTCTTAATTACAAATCGAAATCCACTTTGCAATGACTTAACCTGGAGCAAACAGGGACATCTTAATTGCAAACAGAAACCTCTTGTAAGGACTTAACATAGGACAAACAGGAACTTATTCTTAACCATCCTAACTGCAAACAGAACTTTTAACCTGCAAGGTATATTCTTCCTTTTTTGGTCTCACAGGGATATTGGAGTTCAGTCCCCTCAGGTTCTTTCTTTGTCTCCTGGCTATCATGAGGTGCACAGCTTTGTCCTGCCATGTGTGCACATCATGATGAACGAGGTCATCACAGGCCCCAAACAACAGGACCCAGAAACCCTGGATGCAAAACTACAGGAGCTGGTAACTAAAATAAACCCATTTTATAAGTTGGTTTTTTTTTTCAGGTGTTTTGCCAAAGTGATGGGAAACTGACTAACACATACTTCAATGTAAAAATGTCATATGATTGCTACATATTCCGCATATATGTTAGGAATGTCTCAATTATATTTTTTCCTATCTTCCCTATGAAAAAAAAAACGAGAATTCTGTCTATGAAGGCTTGACAAGAATCCTAGATTTTCTCAGAATAAGAGTTAGCATGAGTGACAGCTTTTGAGGACTCTTTTTTGTATTATATTGATAATACCCACACACAGTTGACCCCCACACCACAGAGCTAATTTGCTTCTTAAGTTTTCTCATGGCTGACTTCAGGTTACAACACTGATGTCCTGTTGTCCAAATTCTGTGAACACTCCGCCACCAAGAATTTGCTTTCATCAAACTACAGTTTCTGTGATAAAACCAGTTTGTTCTTATTCCTCTTATCAGAGGAGTCAAGAGAGTTGAATATGACTTAAATCCTAAAATTAGTTAATTTCCAGTTATCTTTTATGTCATATACAGATCTCAAAGAAGACCATGCAAAACAGAACCAAAATTCAAAACAATAACTGATAAAACATCTAAACATCCTTTGGAACCCCAAATTTATGTTTCTGATGTTGTGTTCATGCCACTTTCAAAATTAAAGAAAGATGTGGTAGCGTCTGTCATGAGTAAGTAAAAACCTGATGTGCAAAGAAGTGGAATGCATGTCCCCTGTCCTTCTAAATGAGACTCATAAAAACAAACAAGCAAAAACTATAGAAAGTGAATTGTACTTAAGCAAATTTGCATAGTTATTTTTATCTAGTTAGTTGAGAGTGCTGGGGAGCACATTGGAGCCTCATGTATACTGATCACATAATCTTTCACTTAGCTACACCCCCAGTCAATTTCTATGATTAGTACCAATGTAGGCTTTGTGTCCTGGTCAGAAGAGCTGCTGATTTGTTACATGACTATCTAATGACCTAATTGATCATTTTGCAGAAGTCATAAACCAACTGTTGGTTAACCCAATGGTAGTGGTTACAGAGTGCCTGGTACCTTCCTCCATTTGAAGCCTTCATCCTCCCTCTCTCCCTTGATGCTTTCTGGAGCTGGAGATGATGGGCTCTCAGGACATGGGTTTGCTACAGGCACATGGTGCACCAGGCATTTTATGTCCCACCTATTTCCTGATCAAAGGAGAGGTTCCAAACCCATTTGCATCAGCATTTGCAGATGCTCTCCTCCTCCAAATGTCTTTTTAAGTATTTAGGCACAGCAGTCTGGCTCATCCTCTGGGTAGTGATATCCTCTTCTGGCTCCAGGTACACGTATGCACTCCAAAAGGCAGGATCTTCCGAGGATTTGACACCAAAAAAGAAACCAAAAATATTATGTCATATGTAGACACACATGATCTCGACACAGAGAGGACCGCCAAAGGGAAGGGAGGCAGAGCATCCCATCTTGTTCACACAATGGGTGTGTGAGGGAGGAACCCTTGGATGAAGCTCTTGGGAGTGCTGCTGCTGATCAGAGGAGGTTATCTTTGTCTCTATCATTAGGCCACCAGGAGTGCTTGAACCTCAGCTGCACACAGTGGGAGGCTGGAGCTCTCTGAAGAGGCAGATGGAGCTGTGGAGGAAGCTCAGAGGCAGACGCTTCAGCCCTACTTGGAACTGTCCCCTTTCCTCCTTTGTCATATAGCCCAAGAGGGCCCAAGCTTGCCTACTCTCTCCTGCAATTAGAAGCAGGCAGGTCATTACTAAGAATAGGTGCAGGCCTTCCTCTGGATGTCCCTCCAACCCTGCCTTGCAAGCACCCTGGATGAGGAACATTGGTGTGGACTTTGAAGTCCATGTCAGAATATTTAGTTGCTGAAGATTAAACTTTGTTAAGAGGAAAGAATAGTCTTTTTTTCTTTTCTTTCTTTCTCCTGTGTGCTTCCTGCTGGTTAAAAACAATGCAGATGACTGCCAAGGATAAGGTGGGCTATATTTCTCACCATTTCCACTCCTCTTGAGTGGAACCAATTTATTTTGTGTTGAATGAGGGTGCTCATAAGCCAAAAGGTAGCCTTGGGACTGGAGTGAAATGCGAAGGGAAATTGAAACACAATAAAACCCCACGTCTGACGGTTTGCACCAGATCCATAATCACACGGAGGATGTTCCCAGATAGACAGGTGCAGGTAATTACACAACACATCGCCAGTCTTTCAGTCCCTCAGCCCTTTCCAAGGGAGCTTGGATGATGCTATGCTCAACAGACAAACCTTTCTAGACAAGATCCAGGAACGAAGAGCTTTGAGTCCATTATCCAGTCTTAATAAACAATTAAAATTGAACTCTGTGGGTTTTCCTGTGTGTGCTTGCATGCATTTGTGTGTGTGTGTGTGTGTGTGTGTGTGTGTGTATAGATCACAGATCCACATTGTGTACCATTTATCTCCCACTTAACCTGGAGATCTCAATTCAGTTAGCATAACTGGTCCCTGAGTTTCAAAGATCCACCTGCCTCTGCCTTAACAGCATTGGAATGACTGACAATGTGCTCCAAGTCTAATGTTTTGTGTGAGTGCTGGAGATTCAAACTCAGACCCTCATGCTTCAGTGACAAGCACTTTACCAATCATTCATTTCTCTAGCTACCGAAATCAATACTTTTAGCTTAATGTAAAGTATCAAACACGTGATCTGGCTAATTATCTTCTGCAATGACATTGGATGAATTAATACAAAATGAATTAACTCAAAATTAAAATTGAATTCTAAGAATACTCAATTTAAGAGTTTCCTGGAATATGGATTTGTTGTTGTTGTTTCTTTGGTTTGGTTTTCATTTTTATGAGACAGGGTTTCTCTGTAGCTTTGGAACCTGTCCTGGAACTAGCTCTTGTAGACTAGGCTGGCCTCAAACTCACAGAGATCCACCTGCCTCTGCCTCCCGAGTGTGTGCCACCACTGCCTGTCATGGAATGTGGATTTTTATCAATAAAATGTAGCGTATAATATGCTAATCTACTGATAAAATTAGTTATGAAATGTATTATTAAAAACAATAGACATTCATTTGCTATTTGCTTCCATGCTCCTGCCCTTGACTTAATTTTTGAGGTAGCTGTCATCTTTACAGAAGGGGACACTTAGAGAGTCTAGGAAAGTTTCCTGATACCCCAAAGCTAGAAAAGGTGCTATCTGGATGTAGGTGCTTCTCGATACATCTTATTGGTTTGAACTGGACATTCATTGAGCATCAAGGTGCCATAGCAAGTCAATAGATGGATCTCAATCTCTGTAAATTAGCTTGAAAATGGAGCTGGCTTGTCAAAGCCTATGGGAAATTTAACTCCTGATAATATCTAAGAATAAAAGTTAGTTTGGGGCATTTCTCTAAACATTAACTACGGTGAGAAAATGCATTTCTAAGAATTCATAACACCTAAAATGTATCTTTTAATTATTTTTAAATTATTTATTTAAAAAATACATTTTAAAATTATTATCCTAATAAATTAATCTAAAAATATAGTCCATATTTATGAAATTCAAAACTATAAACTCCTACTGATAAAGAAATAATGAAATTTAAAGATGAGGACCAGTGAGATGGGTCAGAAGATAAGGGCAATCATTGTCGAGCTGTGTGATGTAAATTGGGTCCCTAAGATCCACCTGGAAGACAGAAAGAACTGACACCACGTGTCCTCTGCCCTCCATATGCACACTGTGGCAACCGTGCCTGCACGCACACACACACAAAGAAATACATGCTAAAATATTAGATATAATAATAGAAACAAAGATTATGTGGAAGATATTTAAAAATTAAATAACCCCAAATTAATCAATCTTTAAATGCCTATTTCCTATGCAGAATTATTAGAGTGAATTCAGTTTCCCACAGTCCCAGTACAGTTGAGCCAATCTCAGACAACAGATGGCTGTTTTGATGTAATGATCGAGTCTGTTATCGCTGTTGTAGGGCTTTTGCTTCGAAATAAATGCAGTGTTTAAAAAATTTTATTAATTAAGTTACTATTATTATTAGTGTGTGTGTGTCTGTGTGTGGGATGTCTGTGTGATGTGTGTGGGGGGGGCATAGCTTTGTGGAGTTTGCGCTCTCCTCCCACCTTCAGGTGGCTTCTCAGGCTTGAACTCAGGTCATCAGGGTTGTCCCAGAAGCACCTTTACCCACTAAACAGTATCACTGACCTGACAAAGTACTTTCTCAAGTTAAAGAAGGGAAGAATAAGAATATCAGGTCTCATTTTTGCCTCTGGCTGTATCCTGTTCTGAGTCATTGAAGACACCCTGTAAACATCTTTGGGCCCCAGTTTCCCCATGTCCAAAGTCAAAAATTTAAAGAGATGAGTCCTGGCTACTTTTGTGTTTTTATTTACATGGGACTAAATGAAGTGTCAGAGGTTAAAATCAAGTTTCTGAAGAAAAAGGAAAATGAACGGTTGTTTTGCGTGGAAAATTAAATATAAATATCTATTAATTCTAAAGGCAAAAAGATATCTGTGATTGGAATATTGGTTACTTATTTGCTCATATTCATTAAAAGAAAAAGAGGAGTGAAAATGGATTTCAATAAGGAAGATCCTAAAAGCAATCAACCGTAAGGAAAGTGTCTTCATTGAGGATGTTTCATTATATTTTCTTTCTTGGAAACTATTTTATTTTTAATTTATGTGTACGCATGTAGGTATTTTATGTGCATCATGTGCGTGCAGATCTCTGAGGAGGCCAGAGGGAGTCAGATCCTCTGGAACTAGAGTTGCAGGTGGCTGTGGGCTGCCTCCTATGTGTGCTACAAACTGAACCTGAGATCTCTGCAGAAGCTCTTAACTGCTGAACCATCTCTCTAGCCCCTTCTTCGAAACTTGTTATATGGGTAAACATTAGCTGCTCATCCATCTCTTCTTTTTAAAGGACTTTTCGATTGTATTTCTTTATCTATCCGTCCAGTTGTGTGTTGCTCACGTGTGTGCACATGAGTGTGCGACAGTGCACGGGTGGAGGTCAGAAGACAACTTGCAGGGGACAGTTCCCTCTGCTATATGGATTCCCAGCTTAGCACGAATAACAAAAACTCGGAGACAGATAGTGGGGCTCAGGCTGAAAGATCAGAGAAGCAAAGCAGCCACACCACTAGAGATCTCTTACATCTATGAAATCTTCAGACTGAAAAGAGAATGAGCGCCTGCTCATCCTGCCTTATATTTCTCCCTAGTGCTGGTATTAAAGGCATGCACCACCATCACCCGGCCTCTGTGGCTAACTAGTATGGCTTCCAGGATTAAAGGTGTATGTCACTACTGCCTGGTTCGAATGGCTGACTGGTGTGGATTTCTTTGCACTCTGATCTTCAGGCAAGCTTTATTTATTAAAACACAAATAAAATATCACTATGTTCAATATCTGTCTCTGTGTTTTTATTATTTGTGGTATACCCTGGAATATTGAAACAGAGATGTCAGGCTTGTTGACAGGTACCTTAACCTTCTTAGTTCTCTCCTGTCCTGTGTCTCTTCTGTTACTAAGCATACCAATAATTTATTCTGCAGTAGGCAATGAATTCTTGTTCACACACACACAAACAAAAGTTGGGTTATTGATAACTCTCCATTGTGCTTGTCAAGCGATAGTGAAAGGCAGTGGGACTTTAGGCAGCATGGAAATCTGGATGATAATCTAGAAAGCCAAGGCCTACATAAAGTTCTAGTAACAGCAATGGAAAGATGTGGCATTGGGTGTCAGATGGCAGCACTTATAAATAAGTAGCTCTTTTAGGAAACAAGTGAAGAAGTCAGGCCCTAAACCTGGGGCTGAGAAGACAATACTCAGCTCACACTAAGGCACTGGGCTGTTTCAGAAAAGCAAGAGCAAACCTGGCAAGGGTGGCAAGGAGAGATGAAGCCCATTGGAAAAGCTGCCCAAGGAAGTTGTCACGTCCAAACACACTTAGGTAATTTACAGAGGTAGCTTCCAGTGGCCAGAAAGGTCCCATGAATCCACGCAAAGAACTTGGATCTCAGGCATGAGTGCACCATTCTCTCTGTGTCTTGTGTGTAGGACGCCTTGGCAAGAAAAACTGTGGATTCAAACAACAAACTAGAGAGCATTTGTGGACGGAGATGGATGAAAATCAGGGTTTCCATGTGCATTATGGCTTGTTCCCGGGGAAGATGGCCAACTCTGTGACTGCTGACTGGGAAATGGTCCTTCTGGGAGAGTGAGATTCATAGCTAATGACTCGGGGCTTGGAGCAGGCATCCTCTTTGATTGTAGATTTCCAGAGAGAATGCATGTCAGAAAAGAGTCAACATAGCCCTGAACTGGTTATCACCTGTTAGCTTAGATCTCTGATGCAAATTAAGATAATAAAATATGAAAGTGCTAGAGTTTGCATCAGTTTGTGGTAATACATTTAGAGTCACTGAAAGTAAAACGTATTTTAAATTTCTTGTACAAGCTTTATCTGAGGATCTTCCCTAGATGCCTAGACTGATAAAGTTCTACTGCCCAACAAACTGATGCCAACGAGGGAAGCAACTGGAGAGATGAATCTATAACTTTCCCCAGTTCACTTAGCCATCATCATTTCTCCCAGCAAGAGTTAAACTGTAGATGGGAGAGTGGCCTAAAACGACATAATGGTTGTCTCAGTTACAGTTTTATTGCTGTGAAGAGATGCCATGACCACAGTAGTTCTTATAAAGGAAAGCATGTAATGGGAGTTGCTTTTACAGTTTCAGAGGTCCATTACCATCATGGTGGACATGGCAGCACGCAGGCAGATGTGGTACAGGAGAAGGAGCTGAGACTTCTACATTCTGGTCTGCAGGCAGAAGAAGGAGGCTATGTGTGTCTCACTGGGCATACCTTGAGCATATGTGAGACCTCAAAGCCTGGTTCCATAGTGACACACTTCCTCCAGCAAGGTCACATCTACTCTAACAGGTCTACACCTCCTAAGATTTCCACTGCCTTTGGAGGTCATTTTTTTTTTCAAACCACCACAATGGTTATCAATTAATCTCTATACTGTTGGTGTGTGGGAGTTTCTTTCTGACTTATTTGTACATTCATGGCTTATAAAACTCTACAAGAGTTAGGCTTATTATTAATTTACACACTCAGGGTTTGCAAAGGCATTGACTTCTGTGGACATTTCAAAGCTTTGTTGGAAAGACCAATGAATGAATTGCCCCAATGGGAATAGTTTCAGTAAGCTGTAGAAGATTCCAATATATTTTGCTCCTTAAAATTATCACAACAGAAATGGATATTTCTACCATTTATTTGTACCTGGATACCATATCTACAGATCACAGCAATGACCAGCATGACAAGGTATCTTTAACGATGCAGTATGTTTTCACTTACATGTTGCTGATAACCAACAGCTCTCTAATTGAACTTAAGGTCCCACTCATTCAACATGAGGGAAATCATGCTTGGTACTAAAAATCTAGACAAATTCCATGGGCTAGTGATGTCATGAACTATAGCAAATAAATATATTACAACCACTGTTCTAGACAGTATAATTCCTTAACACATTCTAAATCCTATCCTTATACCCACAGATAAGTGTAGCTACCACCGCTCATTAAAGAACTTCTCTTCACAGAAAATGAAGATAAGCACAGAAAACCGGAACTGGATACAAGATGGAAATCAGTGGAGGCCGAGCTTCAAAGGATACATCCACAGCACAGCTTGAGCATCTGTGACTCAGGAAAGACCACAGAAAAAGAATGGAAGGACTGTAAGAGCCATAGCATCAGGTAGTAGGTGGTGAGTCAGTCTCTCCTAGAAATGGATACATAAACACAATGGGAACAATGCCAATATCAATAGACATCATGCCAAAGCAGAGGGGGGAATTTCACAGGGTCCTCCCAGTAGACAAAGAACTACAGGTAACTAATGAGTACCGAGAGAGGTAGAATTTGTGTCTCCCAGGGATGAGGCATATTTTTGTTATCCAAGACAAAATGGTCAGTCCTGAAACCACATGAACATAAGTAACAAAAATGGACTCATTAAAACTTATATAATTGTGCATATGTATACAAATACATGATTTTACATGTAACAAAAATAACAAAAGGCACAGTTTGAGAGTGGGGTGGGATTGGGAAAGGTTGGAGTGAGGATACCCAGGAGGGAAAGGGAAAGTGATATAATTCTATTTTAATTAAAACATTATTAAACATTTTTCAAAGAGGAAAAAATAATGCATTGATAAGCCTTTGTATGCCCCCTGTAAAATATATCTTCATGGAATAGCATAAAACTAGTACTTTTAATAAATATACAACACAGAACAAAACTTAATAGATTTACACTTACTACATCTATCACTCTGAAACTGTTTATTTCTCAATTTTATACCAAATGTTCTATGTCCATTATGATTAAAAATTAAAAAGAAATGTGTGGAGAAAAAAATTCTGACTTTATTTTACCACTCTCAAAAAAACTAGAGGTAAATGACATTTTTTAAAAAAAAAATAAAATCATGCATTTTCAAATGTCATTTAATTTTTTCATATCTGTATCAACAAATGAATTCATTCATTTACAGTTCATTTCTTTCCATCACCTGAGCTATAATATTTAAAAACTATTTAGCTGACATAGTTCAAATGAAATGATTATTTTTTTCTTTCCCAGTGACATTTAATTTATCACAAAGAGATACTCAACTAAATGTATTCATATTAGCCAAACAAGCAAAGTATCAGTAAACATTTGTGGTTTTATTTTAGAGACCTTTAAATGGCAAAAAAAAAAATCAGAGAAATAAGTAAGGATAAAAGAAAATACCTACATCACTTTATAATCATTTTACAGTCTTTATTTGTGTTTAAACTAATAAAGCTTGCCTGAAGATCAGAGAGCATAGTTAGCCACACTAGTTAGCCATACAGGCCAGGATACACACCTTTAATCGCAGCACTCTGGGGACAAAGGCAGTGGGGTCTCTGTGAGTTCAAGTCTAAAAGAGAAACAGAACCAAGAGGTGGTGGCTCACACCTTTAATTCCAGCACCAGTGAGGTGTAGACAGGAGGGGAAATGGCTGGGCAGAAAGAGGAATATGAAGCAGGAGGAGACAGGAGCTCAGGACTCAGTCTGAGGTTATGCACAGAAGGCATTAAGTCTGAGGTGTTGTGGAGACAGGATCTTACCCCTGTTAGTCTGAGGCTTCTGTAGAGGTCAAAGGTTTCTCTGACTCCTTTACTTCTCTGATCTTTCAGCATTTACCCTGATATCTGACTCTGGGTTTTTATTATTAAAGCCAATTAGAATTCGTGCTATATACTGATCATTACTCAAAGATTGATTCCTTAGAAGCTATAAAAGTACAGCTTCTGTGGTCTGTGGACTAACTTATGCTACAGACAGCATTACTAAGTTACACACACACACACACACACACACACACACACGTTCCAGTTTATACATTACATATGTGCAAATCTCACCTGTACAGTCACCATCTTGCGCATCACAGAGCAAGTGATACCCTCTACATGCTCCCTTCATGGCTACAACCCTTGTGAAGAAAATAAATGGGCAACTGCTTGGCAAATGCTAGATTTTGAACTTAAATTAACTAAAGACTGAACACTACAATAAATTGCAGTAGATCCCAATAACTTTGTAGGGATAAAAAAAAAGAGGATATTCAACAACATGAAGCCTGAGCAGGATGAGGTTCAACTACACTTGCAGTCTCTTTAATGTTAAATGTGATGATACAAGCCCCTAATCCCAGCTATAATTTAGCTCCTTAGGCGGCTGAAGTAGCAACATCATGAATTACAAGCAAGCATGAACTAACTGTCCACCACAGCCCTGTCTCAAAAAGAATAAATTAATAATCTTTAGTAATACAGTTAATTAATTTATTTGTCAATATGAACAATAAAATGTGATTTGATGTATTAGTACGGAACTAATGCATGTTTACAACACTTAGCAGAATGAGATCGGCCAATTTTAGATCATTTGGAGGCATATAGAATCTCAGAATACTGAAGAAAATTAGCTGAAACTTTGATGATGAAAATGAAGGCTGGGGAAGAATTCTTTATGATGATCCCAAATTTTATTTTCTATGCCACCCATGTATTTAGAGCATGCACTATTTGTCTTCCTGTGCTGCCTCACTCCACACAATATAATTGTTATCAGTTACTGCTCCTATTGCTGTTGCTGTGAGGAAACACCCTGATAGAGGCAACTGAAGGGAACTGTTGAGTTGTATTTGTTTGTTTTGTTTTGAACTGGCAATTAAGCAACTCATTGAGTCATGACTCTGGAAGACATGGCAACAGACTGCGAAGGCAGGGTGCCAAGAGAAGGAAGCGGGCTGGTCAGAGTACATCCACATTCAGGAAGCAGACAGCAAACAGGAAGTAGGGCCAGACAATAAAGACTCCAGGTCACCCCCAGTGACCCACTTCCTCTAGAGAGGCTATACATCCTAAAGATTCCACAGCCTTCCCTAATAGCTTGGACCAAGTGAGCTTATGGGTGGGGCATTTCATACTTAAACCACAACAACAATAAAAGACACAGACAATTGATTGCATTTGACACAAATACGTTAGTCTATTTATTTATTGTGGGATTTATAAACTTTTACAAATAAGAGAGCCACATGAAAAAGAATTCTCAGCAGCTCTTATGGAAAGTGCTAGAACTCAGACAAAGGGTTCTAACTTCAAGTTCACTGTTGCTCTCATTAAGTCCTGTTCTAGAGCCATTAATATTTGATTTTGTTTATTGAGACTCTTAAATAAAACTACTACAGTAAATTCTTTACTAAGATATTATGTGTGAAAATATCAACAAGAAAACACTAAAGTATAAGATTACTTGACACGAGTTTCAATATTTTCCTTAAAATAAATACAGCTTTAATTTCAAAGCTCTTCCCAAGGCAATGTGGTAAGATGTGTTTGGAAAATAGTAGAGGTATGTGTTTACTCATTCTTCTTTGCCTCAAATTCTTCTCTAGGACAGTGAGATACAACTGTAGTCAAATATAAAGGAGACCAAAACGGAGAAGTGCCAACAACAGTGCCAACAGAATGTGAGACCTCTGAAGCTTGGCATGTACATGTCACCACATCTGGATAATGAAGAACTGAAGATGCAGACAACTGTGCATGGCTTGGGAGGGACTACTAATTCCCAGTAGTACAGAGCTTTATGCTCGAGCCTTTCTCAGTGACACTGCTAAACTGTGCAAGCAGAGAAAACAAAGGATCAGTTTGTTTGGGAGCTTTTATAAGAAGATGAGATCCAAGAAAAATAAACAAACCAACAGAACCATAACCTAGAAAGTAACACCTGATGAAAGACTATTGTGTTGGGTCTAATATGGGGCCAAGTTTCTGTACCTGTTGATATGCTATGTGAGAACAGCACATGTGTGGTTACTTTACCTGTAAAGACTCAGCATTTTAAGAAACCAAGGAGATGCTGATCCATATGTAGAAAACAATTCTGAATCATCACACCAAAAGCAAAGTTCCAGCATGATGTCTCCCTAGTCCAGACTCTGCACTGTAATGAGGAAGTAGAGTGGCATTTTCTAATTAAGTTAGTAAAATGTTTGACCATTTGGGAAGGATTTTAATTCTCTCTTCCTGTTTTGCTCCTTTTATATGCTATTTCCTACTACAATTTAAATTTTTTTAAAAATGCATCAGTAGGCAGAAAATTGAATGCCTTTTTAGTTGTTGTTTCTAATTGGTACACTCCAATAGACAACACAGAAAGTGACAGAAGAGCCTTCACCATGGCACTGGGCAAATTCACCAGACTCTGGGTAAATTTCAGAAACTGAGGTCCACTTGAGAAAAGATACAGACAGAGGCAGAGTGCTGGAAAAAACAAATGCTGCTTGAGTCTTGTGCACAAGGCCTTACATGTGCCTGAGTATGAGGATATTGAAGTGGTGGTGGTGGTGGTGGTGGTGGTGGTGTGTGTGCCTAACAGGTGGCTTTCATGAGTACCAGGACACAGCAGGCTGTCACATACAGGAACAAAAGAGAAACTTCTACAGCACTGGTATATAGAAACTGTGTTAAGCTAAATGCTGAGAAAGAATTTGGAAGGCAGAGAATCCAGTGGTTAAAAGAGTCACTAAAAGTGGCAATAAGTATTTTGAGGCTGGGATACATCAAAAGTCACCAAAACAACGAGAAAATAAAAGCTCTGCTCAATCTTGACTACATCGATCAGAATTCAGTTCCCAGACTAAGATTATGGTGCTCACAATGATCTATAATTTATAATTCCAACTTCAAGAGAATCTGATACTTTTTTCTGGCTTATATAGGATCCTCGTGTAACACACACACACACACACACACAAATAAAAATGAAATTACAAAAATTTAAATGTATAGTGTAAATCTCAGGGCAATTCTTAAAACTATATATATATTTAACACACTGTCCACCAGAGAGATTATGTCACAGGAGAAAGAAACATTTATTAAACAGGAAAGTTAGATGTATTTCCTGGGCCAGCTGATAACACAGTGTAAAGAGGAAATGTTGCAGTCATGTTGCACAGAAACGAAGAGCAGTATGAAGAGAGTTTTTGTCAGAAAACGTACAAGCCAAATGATCCAGGCCAGCTAAAAATGCTGAAAGAAGATTCCAGTCAGCACCATCACTAGGATTTTCTTGGCCATTGCCACCACTGTTTTTACGAGGGTTGACCTAGAATTTGATAACTTTGAAATACCTTGTGAAGTTAGAGGCAAACCCAAATCATTCTTTTACCAAATAAAAGCAAAACTATTTATGATCTATAGACATTTTAAGGAAAATATTTCTTCAGAAAGGAAAAGATACCACCCATAAAGTCACACCCACACAGAGACACAGGAATGTCAGTCATATCAGCCAAAGCCCCAGCATGGATGGGGGAGGGGCTTATGAAGTCCCACTCCTGTCTGAAGAGCTGTTGGTGGTTGATGGCTGCTGGGGAATGGAAAGTCAGTTTTCTTCAGAAATGCAGCCCCTGAGAGGCTTCTTATGGTTTGTCCTATGCATATACACATACAGGTGTAGCACTAAGTGGAGTAGAGGTTTTTTTTTTTTTTTTTGCACATGAAGTTAGGGGAAATTGGTTGGGAGATAACAAAGTAATGGGAATGGATCTAACCAGAAGGCCTAGCATGCACTATGAACTTAACAATGAAGAAAGGAAATGGATAAATTGTGTTTTTAATTAGGATCCATATAAACATACAAATTCTATAATCTGAGACATTGTTACAATGCTTTTAATCTGAAAATAAAAATAAGAGGAGCCACAGGCACCTCATCTCCCTGTACACTTGCTATTCTCCTATTATCTCGTTTCCTTCAAGGTTGATGTACTGCTAATGTAGCCACATGTATACCCTGCCTGCCGACATCTGTGGGTGTGTGCATTCCTGGCAAGAGTCTTTAGGATATCTGCCTGGTCAGGACATGAAGTGTGACCAGATGAGTGAAAAAGTGTAAAACTACTAAGAGTAATGCAAAATTACATACCCCAGTCACCACTTAACAGTGATATTTGGTTCTTCATGCGACGCTGATGTTCCAACGAACAACCCAACTCCATTAAGTAGAAATGCACTTAAGTTTCCCGAGTCCCTTCTAGGTTTTCAACACCACTGTCTTGGAGCCCTCAGGAGCCATCCACCATGCCTTCTTTGACTTCACTACTGCCCCTGAGCTAGTTTTTACTGTGCTGATGTTGGTCAGGAGCCGACTCTGCACAAGTGCTCGCAGATGGCATGACCCATAAATTATTCTGAGAAGGAAAGAAAACCTGACAGTGAAGGGGACAGTAAGTGGTGAGTTTGGGACTGCCTGGAAGGCTCTTCCAGCATTTGGCATGAGGATCACAATTCATTTTAGCTTCATGAAAAGATATGCAGTCATTCTCCAGACGACTTTGACAAACGATGCAGGTTTTGAAAATACTTTCCTTTAGTTTTGTTCAGTTCAGGTCTGGGCAGCTGTGTGCAGTAGAAATTAGAACGTGTAGAATGTTGCTAGGAACTCAGACGTCAGCTCTAGCATGAAGTATTCAGTAGAAGCATCCAGAGATGCAGATGGGTGGGTGTGCTCTGAAGAAAGAGCTGACACCAAATGGCCTTGGACTGTGGGTAGGATTCCCTTGGTAAATGTTAATAAGAGCTTTTCTTCACTTGATACAAGATCTAAAATATATCTAAGAAATGAAGTCTATTTCTGAATGTTGTCACTTAGGAATTCAAGTGTTGGATTCTTTGAGACTGACCATCTTGGCTACCAAGGTGTGTGATGCAGATTTGAATGTTATGTTGACCAGTATACTTTCTGATCCTTTCTCTGCAAACACAAAACAAACAAACAATATCTCCTTTCTCTCTCCCTGTATTTGCAGTGGAGATGCTCAGAAGATTTTTCTATCTCTCTGTTAGGGGTCGACATAATTGCAAAAGATGATTTATGGACAGGCAAGTAATTCATGTAGGAACAGATTTCTGGGCTTGCTCTACAGATGTTGGGAACAAGACTACCGGTTCCTGCGAGAGTTTCTACCCTGTGGTGATGTGAGTCTTCAGGTGGTCCTCCTGTCTGCCACACACAGAGACTGTGTGGAGAACAACGTCAAGCCAAGCCACAGGGCAGAGATGGCAGCTGAGAGCTTATGCTAGACCACTGGGGTCAGTTCCAAAAGGGTGTACTGAGTGACACACCCCAGCTCCCAGTGCCAATAGGACCAATGAAGAAGTGTTGGAGAGGAAGGAAAGACAAGAATGGAGGTCGTTTTTTTTTTATTGTTTATTTTGTTTTTAATTAACTTCCAGGGGAGGGCTTCTTCTGGGGGAGATGATGCAGGGGTGAGGAGTGGGTATGGAGGACTGGGAGGTGAGCAGAATTGAAGTTCATGATGTGAAATTCCCAAAGAATCAATAAAGAATTATGTTATATATATTTAAAAAAAAGCTACTTCCAGGTTTCTCAGGCACTGACCCAACAAAATCCACTTTACTTTTTTTTTTTAACTGGATCCAGTTTAAAACACAATCACTTTCAATCGAAACAACAATCCTTACTTCTGTAATTGCCTTTTGCAGACTATGAGACAGGGGTGTGTGCCCATGAGGACGCTAACAACGGGGTCCTTTAGGGCTAAGCACTTCTCAAAGGGCAGCTGAAGGCAGAGACTGCCATGCTACCGCTTGGTTCTTAAAGATGGGCCCACATCTACAGCAGAAAATAACCAAAAACAGTGTCTGCAATGATAGACGCATGCTTAGAATTGTGTCTCTAGCAGGCATATTGCCATTTTAGTCCACAATGTGCCCTGCAGCCTAGCACAGCATCTGTCCTATACTGTCCCATTAACTGTGTGCATGAACTGCTTTTAAAATAGTGTGATCAAAGACAGTTCAAATAAAGCAAAAGTTGCTATCTGATGGGCAGCATCTCAGGTATGCATTTCTCTCCATGGCTTTGGGGTGACACACACAAGTGGTTCAGCAGGAGTGGCTGCTGACATGTTTTACACCATACTTGTAACAACTGTTTCATGCCAACTTCTTGAAAACTTGTAATTAACCAAAAAAGCAGATATTGACATCCAGCTGTACTGCTTTCTCCATCTAAATAATTTAATGACAAATGTATTTATATAACAGAGTTATGTCATTGTTGACAAGGATAAACATAATAAAAAGTTACTCAAGTCATAAAATATTTGGTCAGGATCGTGCATGATATGTAAAAAACTGTTAAGTATTTTACGAAAATATTTTCTATGCATAGTGATTGAAGAGGCAGTGAGAATTCTGAACTGCTATACTGAACTAAAATAATTCTGCAAATCTCAAAGAGGGAATTGGTCCAATCATATGGAAAAGTACTGAACCCAACACAGGTTAGAAACTGAAACAGTAGGTCAAACAGTATTTAATGAGAAGAAATCACATATAGTATTATTTTTAAATAACACTATTTTGCTTTTATGGAAAATAGATTTTTTATCATACAACATATTCAGATTAAGATTCTCCTCCTCCAGCTCCTACAAGATTCTCCTCCCCTCCCCTCCCATCAGAATCCACACCCTTTCTGTCTCTCATTAGAAAACAAACATGTAAAGAATAATGATGAAATAAAATAAAGTAAGACAAATGAAACCAAACACATTGGAATAGGGCAAAACAGACAAATAGAAGAAAAAGGTGCAAAGAAAAAGCAGAAGAAACTCACATAGATACAGATACATATTTTAAAAAACAAAAACATTTACCAAAGTTCATTTTAAAGGAAAACAAAAGCCAGTTGTTCCCTGTTTTTCTAGTTATAAGTTGTTGGAATATTCCTAAACAACCGGCCATGTAGTCTTTTTTGCCCTATTTGTTTGCCAAATAAATGCCTGTAATTTTTAAAAGTGTGTTGTGAAATCACTTGCAGTTTCCAAGTTTACAAAAATAAATGCATTAAGAAAGGGAGTGATGAAGCATCATTTGTTTGCTTTTTTGTCTTATGCCATTGTTCTAGGCAGCTTATGAAGAGAGGGGGTTCATTTTGCCTACAGTTTGGGAGGTTCTGTCCTCTAGTTATATAGAGTTGCGGCTCTGGATTCTCTAGCAGAGGGGCAGCATAACACGGCCAGAGCTTTTGACTGTTCATTTCATGGCCAGGATAAGAAACAGAAGGGGCGGAGCTGGAGAGATGGCTCAGAGTTTAAGAGCACTGACTGCTCTTCCAGAGGTCCTGAGTTCAATTCCCAGCACCCACATGGTGGCTCACAGCCATCTGTAATGAGATCTGGTGCCCTTTTCTGGCCAGCAAGCATACAGACAGAAAGAACACTGTATACATAATAAATAAATCTTTCAAAAAAAAAAAAGAAACAGAAGTGGGAGAGAGGCTGGGTCCCACTATCTCCTTCAAGGATACTCTCCCAATTACGGGAAGACCTCTAAGGGATGTAAACTCTTGAAGTTCCTATAACATATAGAGTATGTTCATGGTCCACAGTGCAGCTTAACATTTCTACACAAGGATATTACTAGCAAAGCCACCCAGTTAAACACTTAGTTGTGATCTTAACACAGTCCTTTGTATATCCTGAGCCCTTCTGAATATGCTCAGGAGTTTCTGTCTCATCCTGCAGCCTTGCAGAAACGAGGGACTGATTCTATTTTGCAGATGAGAAGCTGCAGATAGAAGAACAATTAGCCCATTCTGGTAATCCTTTAACAGGGATTTAATGCATTTTAAATTGACAAATACCATTGTTTAAACATAAAAGAGTTCACAGTGGGCTAGAGCTGTGGTTCTCAACCTGTGGGTCAGATGACCCTTTCACGGGGGTCACATATCAGATATCCTGCATATCAGATATTTGCATTACAATTAATAACAGTAGCACATTACAGTTATGAAGTAGCAATGATATAATTTTGTGGTTGGGGTCATCACAATATGAGGAACTGTATTCGCGGGTATCAGCATTAGGAAGACTGAGAACCACTTGGTTAAGGTCAAGGTCTTTAACCTTGACCCAGGACACATGAAGCTCTAGAATTGCAAAATCATGAACCAAACAACAAACAGTAAGTATGTTTCTGAGACTTTTCTTGTTACTATTGGTACATGTAGGGGTTTTTGTTAGGATTAAGTGCCATAACCAGTGTTAAGGTGTAGTTGTACTTTTTCTTTCCTGCCAGCCAGCTCCCAAATCACAACAAGGAAACATTATTAATTATGAAAGCTCAACTGATAGCCCAGGCTTGTTTCTAACTAGCTCTTATAACTTATATTAACCCATTTTTATGAATTTACTTAATGCCTCATGGTTTTATTGCCTCATCTCCATAGTACCCATCCTGCTTTTTTTGAGTCCCCTGGCATCTCCACCTTCTTCCCAGAATCCTCTGTGCCTGGAATTCCTGCCTACCTATTGTCCGTTCAGCTTTTTATGAAACCAGAGTGACACATCTTCACAGTGTACAAAAAGATTATTCTGCAAGATCATGGTTCAGTGGCATGAGCCTTGGCATGAGTTACACCTGGCAGTGGCGGGTGATGCCTTAAACTGATGGCACCGAGTCACTAAAGGCAGGCTGCAGGAGGACCTCATTTCTAACAGTCTTGATTAGGTTTGTTTTCTTTGTCAGTTAAAGAATTGAAAGGCAGGAAAAATCTGAAAAGCAATGGGTAGCAGCAGAGGAATCTCTAAAACGGTAGACAGAATCAACAGAAGAAGAGGAAGAAGAATTGGGGGTGAGGAATGCAGCAGACACACAGAGAAAAACAACCCTTGACAAAGCAAAGGGGCAGCAGGAAAGTAGAAAATGAAGGCTTCTTGAGGGATGGAGGCTTTAAGGCCTGAAAGAATTTTCCTTCCCTAATTTAGGGTTGGTCAGTGAAGAAAGATAGGATGGTCGATTGCCCCAGAACTTTCATGTGACATGTCCTAAGCTGGCCTTGAACTTGTTGAGCTGGTCCATCAGCAGGACTTGCTGGTGGGAGACAAAAGCCTACAAAACCTTTGTCTTAAGCTGTCAAATTTTGTCACAAGTGAGGAGAGTGAGGAAAAAGCAGGCCATCTTAGAAATTTGCCATCTTTATAGCCATGACTCCTCTCCTTCTCTGTCTGCCTACCAGGTAATCTGTCTAACTCCTCGTCTCTCACTATGACAAACTATCTGATGAAAGCAATTTCAGGATGGAGGATTCCAGTTTAAGGGTACAGTCCATTAAGATGGGAAAGTCACGGCGGCAGCAGTTGAAGCAGCTGGTCATACTGCATCCAGTCAGGAAGCAGAGAGCATCGAATGCTGGTGCTCTGCTTCCTTTCTTGTTTTTATACACCCTGGATCCCACCCCCACAGAACAGTGTCACCCCTACTTCAAGTGGATTTCCACCTCAACTTATCAAATCTAGAACCCCCCCACTGACATATGCAGAGATTCATCTACATGGTGATTCTATATCCCATCCAGGTACCAGTCAAGATGAACCATCACAAAGCTAATAACTGTAGTATATGAAAGGATGAATGAACATGATTTTTAAATTTTCATAATGCTTACACTCTAAAAGGAGAATCGGATCAAAATAAATGGACAGAAATTATATTAAAATGTATTTTGATGGTGATTTTTATTATAGTTTACAGTTTCATACATGTATGTGATGAATTTTAGATGTTTCTGATATGAAAACTTTCAAGTTTTAGAGTTAAGCAAAATGTGATATATGAAAGACCCATTAAACAGACATTATGATTGATGTGGAGTTTAAAATAGATCCTATTATTTTCTTTCATTAAAGAAAAAATGGTACTGGAGAATGACCTTTTTATACAAATACAACCCTTTGTCCCATGAGGGGACTTAAATGAGTTTGTAAGAGGCTTATATCACACAAAAGAAGGACTCTCTCGTCTCTGGTTCAGCCTCTTCCCACTCTACTTCCGTTCTGCCACTTTCCGCACTGTTCCACCCCCAGTCTTTGTCTTTGATTGCTATTGCCTCCACTCTTGTTTTCCTGTGGAAACATCTGCTCAGCCACTGATGACCTTAGCAAAGCTCAGGCCCAACATCTTCTGGATTTGGGTTGCTTTCATTGGTTAATAGAGAGACTGCCTTGGCCTTTTGATAGGGCAGCCCTTAGGTGGGCAGAGTAGACAGAATGAAATGCTGGGAAGAAGGGAAGTGTGGCAGATGCAATGAATCTCTGGCCTAAAATGGACGTAGGTTAGATACTACCTGGTAAGCCATGACCCCGTAGTGATACACAGATTACTAGATATGGGTTAAAGCAAGATGTGAGAGTTAGCTAAGAAGAGGGTAGATATAATGGGCCAGGAAGTGTTTTAAATGAATACGGTGTCTTTTTAATTATTTCAGGGGTTAAGCTAGCCAGGTGACGGGACACAGCCAAGGGTGGCTGGGACCACAAACAGCCCGCTCACCTCACAAACAATCTTCTCACAAGCAATACCTGCAGCTCACTGAGGAAACTTGGATTACTCCTCCATATCCTTCTTCTTATACAACTTATTCTCTTCTTTTGCAATAGCTTTTTTCTATGCTTTTGCAAAGTATCCTAAAATCACTACAAACACAGATTCTCTCTCTCTTTTTCTCTCTCTCTTTCTCTCTCTCTCTCTCTCTCTCTCTCTATCTCTATCTCTATATATATTCTCTGTATTTGGAATTCTGAATAACACATGGTGATAACTTGGTAGATATTTATAGCAGAAAAATTAAAGTATGAATCCCAAGTAGAAATATATCCTGTTTGGTTTTAATAGAAAGCTACCCTTGAGCAAGAGAAGGTCAAATATCTGGCAAAGATGGCACAGAGTGTGGTGACCTAAAAGGTAAAAATAGTTGAGAAAGTTCCTGGGAACCATGGTTGGGTACAGAAGGACTCAGGTAGGAACGCTGGAATCAATAAGGATAAGGGATGTGGATCAAGGAGGCATGGGAACTCGGATGTTCCATTCTGTTCGTTTCTGGGAAATTATGTGTTAGTATTCTGAAATTATTTGGTCATGATTTCCATTAATCAAGGTATGTGCATATGTACATAGGTGTTATATGTGTGTTTATTTGTATCAGAGAGAGAGAGAGAGAATTAAAACATAAACAAACAATCCTAAAGAAGGATGCTTCATGGATCTGGGCAGCTGTGCTATACACACCACTTAGATGATAGCATGACACTTAAGCATCCAAGCAGCAGAAGTAGTGGAGACCTTGGGGGTTCCTTGAGGAATGCTAGGGCCCAGAAATGGAAGGTCTGAATCAGTCTTAGCTCAGTAGATGAAACTTCCCAACTAGGCTGTGGATGACACTCAGAAGCCTTATGCTGACGATTTCTGTTGTGTACTGGCAACTTGATGCCTAGTTTTGACATCTGGTTGTCAAATTAGGAGCTACTCCCTAGTGCTAAGTCAGTGAGGTGTATCTAAACTCTTTTGATTAAGAATGTTGAACAACCTTCATGGTTCCGAGTTTCCAAATGTTTCTTCCTGGACCAGGACATGATCATAAAGTCTTTTCTTTCATGCCTGAGGTCACTTCCTGGAATAGTCACTGTAACCTATCCAGTAGTCATATCTCCTGCAGAAAGTAGGTCCCAGGTTACTTAAGAATTTCTGCCTGCAATCCACATGTCCCAAGTGCATGCCTTCTCATTATCTTAGCGTCTGCCTTTGGGAGGGTTTTGTTTGCAAAGATCCCCAGGTTTTCATTAGCTCACGTGTTGCACTGGCCTTGCATTGAGACTCTTGGGGAGCTTTATCATCCATTATATTACTTCACTACATGGGCCATGCACCTTCATGATTAGGTTGGAAGAAACCATAAGCCTTACACTCTTGGGCACAGCTTGGGCAAAAACATGAAATCAGAGGGTGCTGTAAGTGAGGGGATGTATTTAATGGTCTACAGAATGCCAGGTTTGTTCGAATGATAGCAGAGTATCAGCATCCTGTTCTCATTTTGGATTGAAGGGAGAAAACGAGCCTTTTCCCTGCATCATTCAGCGGAACTTTACTGTAATTATTCATGTCTTTATTCTTTATTCTCACCTTTATTCTTCCTCCTCCAAGGAGAAAAAATTCTGTTTTCATTGGCCTATTATTTCCTACACACCATTGTAACCTTTATTGTAGTCATTTTGTTCTATTCCCAAGTTTCAGAAACATCCACAATTCAACTTATTACATTCTATTGACAGTAATCTGACTGCTGGTCAACCTTCCTTCCTCTTCCCCTTCAAAAGAAGTAATAGGATCCAAAGAAAGCCATATGGTAAGCTGATGGCCATAACTATGATTTTTCTTTACCAGTGCACCAACCATTAAGAGAAAAACTTCCTTTAATCTGAGATCTGGAAACCATACATATGATGTCCTTTTGTGTTCCTGACCCCAATATTTTTAGGTAGCCCCACACTTTGATATGAGAAGCCCATGCAACTATGTTTCCCTATTACCTTCAAATATTTCATCAGAAATTAATGCATTCTACTGATTAAATTGTTACAATAAATCCTTTTAAGTTCTGTGACCATGAGTACATTGAAGACCAGGCATTTTAAAAAATGGTTAGTCTTCAGTATCTGTGTGTTGTACTTCCACAGAACCAACTAACCATGGATCCAAACATTTAGAAAACTTAATTTGTCCTAAAGATGGGCAGTTCTTTATTTTCATTTAAGAGGTACTGTAAGTGACTTAGCAATGAGTAATAGTGTACAGGAAGATGTGTATATGCTGTATGCAACAAGAGTCCAATTTTATGGAAGGAATTTTGGATTTGAGTATCTACAGGGAGTCCCAAAAACAACTCCCTCAGGACACTGAGCTCTCTTGGTAACATGGTGAGAAACAGGAGGCCAAGGGGAAAATCCCCAGAGAGTAACTGTGACATGTTGAAGCTTCAAAATGGAATGCTGCAATCATCTTTCACTTGGGATCCACTCCAAATCATAAAATGTCAAATTGGCTTATTTTTTACAACCTTGCTTTTAACTGTCCTTGGGCCCCAGTATCTATACATCTCCATTATAAATACATACAGAAAAAATTTAATAAACTGGATCATCCCATGTGCCTGGATGGCAAGTCCCAAATAACCTCTATGTCAATTCTTCAACTACTTATGTATAAATTTAACATCATTTTAGGTATTTGTTTCAAAAGTGTGTTTTACCCCCTTAGGAACATGAAAATCTAAGTAGAGATGGAAATTTGAACAAAACACACAAACACATATTGACGGAGATTTCTATTCCGCCAATTCCCGCAGCCAATCAGTCCCAAAGAAAACATACAGAGGTCTACATTAATCATAAACTGGTTGGCCTATTAGCTCAGGCTTCTTATTAACACTTATAATTAATATTAGACCCTAATTCTTGTCTGTGTTTGCCACGTGGTTTGCCATCTTTGTCAGTGAGGCATTCTCATCTGCTTCCAGTCTGTCTGGGTGACAGCTACAGACTGAATCTTTCCTCTTCCCAGAATTCTCTTTTTCTCATTGCCCCACCTCTACTTCCTGCCTGGTTGCCCTGCCTATACTTCCTGCCTGGCTTCTGGCCAATCGGCATTTTACTAAAAATAATACAAGTGATGGGATAAAAGACAATTGTCCCATAATACATGCATCATGATTTAAATAAATGCTGATTGGCCATTAGCCAGGATGTATAGGTGGGACAACCAGACAGGAAGTAGAGGCAGAACAAGAAGAACAGGAGTATTCTGGGAAGAAGGAAGCTCCCCCACACTCCTTCCAGACCACCGAAGAAGCAAGATGTGACCTGCCCTGCTGAAAAAGGTACTGAGCCATGTGGCTAACATAGATAAAGATAATGGGTTAATATAAACTACAAGAGCTAATAAGAAGCCTGAGCTAATGGGCCAATCAGTTTTATAACCTAATGTAGACTCTCTGTGATTTTCTCTGGAACTAAATGGCTGGGGGGACCGAGTGGGACATAAACCCAACAAGCCAGCCCCCATGTTACACATGCACATATTGAATTGTAGATTTTCTTTATTTTTGAGAATTTGTCAAGCTTATACAATGAAATATGAATATATCTACCCCCAGTTTCCCTCTTCCAACTCCTCTATAGCTACCTCAACATGTTCAATATGTACCCCTCTCAACTCCTCCCTGCTCCCTCTTTGTCTCTCCTTTTCTTCTTCTTTCTTTTACCAGAACATAAGAGACATTTCCTAGAAATGTTAGCACTTATCCTGTTTTTAAAGAGTGAGGAAGATTTTGGCAGAGTAGAGGCATTTCTCAAGAGTATAAATGAAAAACGACAAAACAGAAAAGTTTAGAAAGATACGTCCATTTTGACAAAACATACAATGAGTGGAAAGGCTTTGTAGAAGTTTCTGGTGTAAGGAGCAGATTGGGAAATGGCTCTTTGGAAGGGTCACTTTCTTATTCTCAGTTTAGTCAATAGTCTGAAAGAGGAGAAGTCTGAGATGACAACAGAAGCCCAATATAGTTGGTGATTCTTATTGTCTGAACAGTGTACTAAGATTTGGGCCTAATAATTGCAGTTTATTTCTGAGGTCCTGGGAGTCAAATGTATACCAGACAAGGACCTGCCTCAGAGATACACTGCTGAGCTATACCCTAAGCCTGTTTGTTTAATTTTTAATGCTTACCATATTATAAACATTAAAATATTTCATTAATCATTATGACATATGAGACAGATACTTTCATAAATGCTCTTACATTTTATCTATCTACTTATTCTCCCACTCCCTGCCGTGTGTGCGTGTGTATTGTGCACATCTGTGGAACTCAGATGACAACTAGGGAGACTTAGTTCTCTAACTTACCTATGGGTCCCTGGACTGAACGCAGGTTGGCAGATTTGGTGGTAGACGCTTTTACCCAGTGAGCCATCTTGCTAGTCCTGATGAAATATTTTTGATATCTTTAATCTTGATACAGAAGATAGGAGGGTAATAGCACTCACTGAGTAACTGCTTAGTTTGAAGCACCTGAACAAAAGCCCCTGTTAGCCAGAGGCTTTACCAGAAAGAAGATCATACTGCTCATAAAATGATTGCAGTACGATTGGGAGAAAGAACAGATTTGAAAGACCAGAAGCCAGGCGTCGTAAAGCCAGGCATGGAGATGGATACCTATCATACTATCAGGAGTTTGAGGCAGGATATTGTACAGCCTTAACTATACAGAAGACTTTGTGTCAACAACAGCAGCAGCAGCAGCGGTAGGAGTAAGAAAGAATAGAGGAAGGGAGGGAGTGATGGACAGTTAAGAAGGAAAAACAGCACTGCTGAAGCATCTGCTCTATATGATTTGCCAAATGAGCAGGTTTCCAAACAGCATGTCGACCTAACAAAACCATCGCTTCATTTACAAGTACTTTGAGACAGTTTCACTATGCAGCTTATCCAGGTTTGAACTCAAACACCCTCTTCCTCGTGTGGGATTCCCATTATACACCGACACTTCAGGGAGGCAATAGCCTTTGGTATTCAGTTTGAGATAAAAAAAAAAAACCTACTGTTTCACTTTATAAAATACCATGCAGAGATATGGCAACAATTTAAATTTGTCCTGATATTTATATAAATGAGAAAATTTTGCCTTCCAAATCCTAGGAAAGAGAGCTCACAGGTTCAGCTACACTGAAGGGTTTTGTGTCTGTACTGCTTCACTTAGTTCAAAGTGCTTTACTTTGCCCTTGGGTGTTCTGTTTTTTTATAAACCATATTTCATTTCAATTACAGATTTAGTGCAAAAGAACCAGGAGCCTCCAAAAGATTGGTAATTTGATAATGAATGTTGGAAGAAGATACTCCAGGAATTCTTCACCTTTATTTCATTGCTGCATACAAATACTGTATCCACTCTCAAATAGTGAATGTGAATACCTAATGTGATATCCAGTTCATATGTTTTTCATTATTTCAGGTCTAAGGTTAGGATGAATTGTATCATAATTCATTTTATTAATGTATTGAACTAAAGAAGACCATATTTTTGTTGTCGTTATTTACCATTTTTGAACTCACTGGGAAGGGGGGTCTACTTTCCAGTATAAATTAAAGCCATTAGATGAAGTATGGAAATGCATTACATTCATATAGCTTTGTTTTATTTTTAATTATGTGTGGTGTGTGCTTACAAATGCAGGTGCCCCAGTAGGCCATGAGCCTCAGATCACATGGAGCTTGAATTACAGGCACTGTGAGACACGCAATGTGGAGGACCGTGAGCTCCGATCCTCCACGAGAGCAGCGTACCTCACTCTTACTTGATGAGCCATCCTCTAGCCCTGATCTTCATTTCTTATAGCATCTTCCATAGCAGAATTACAGGGTATCAAACTTTAAGGTCTAATGCCAAGAACTACTTCTCAACTTTCTCAGAGTGTATAAATTTAAATGGAAGAGAGGTCAGGGTTGATGAGAGAAAGAGAGTTTTTCTAACTGCGATACCACATTATATACTAACCAAGAGCCATCTCCTTAGTGATGTAGACCTCTGGCCGTGCTACCCAGGTACAGGTAAGGCCAAATGTAGAGAAGTTCGCATATTCTTGTGGGTGAGAGGAAGCAAAGGTGACAGTCACTCTTCCCACTGTATGTCTCACTGGGCCTTTTTTGGAACATGGTCTCCTGTTGCCAAACTTCTGTCCTGTAAAATTGGATTGTGGTGTCAAAGCCGACATTCTCTGGGAGTGTGGGAGTGTCCATTTGCTACTTTATCTTCACCATTCTTCTGTCTCTATATCTGGAAGAAGAACCCCAGGAAGGTTTGTGGGTGTGCACAGAAGCACAGGTTGTTCTTTGATCTGTGAATGTCTCAGACATGCCATAACGGGCTGTTGTGTGGGATCCAAACCTGAGAGGTTCTCCCTGGAGCCACGACCACATGGCACAATGAATGGGTGCTGTGTAGCTTACCATGTGTATAAACACAGAAATGAGGGATTCCTTTACGGGTAGATGGCTGATAAGATCAATTTCAGGTTCCCTCCTCATGATGGTTTTATGGAATCTCACATCTACAAAGCTGCCTTATCAATGCAAAGATCTTTATGATCCTTGTTGAAGTAAATATGCCAATACTATGAGGGTACCAATTTGCAGATGCTGGAAATATGAAATCAATTATGTCTGAAATCAGACCCTAATACCTGTCATTTAAACCCTGGAATCTTACAGCCAGTGGGCTCTTCCATGATCTCTTTGTTGAAATTATGCTAGTTATTAGTGGTTAACAATTATAGACATTTATTTAGAGAAATGAAAAATGATGAAATTGCATAAAATGGTAATAAAATTTGTACTATGAAAACACACTAAAAGCATTACATAATGTGTTCCTAAAGAGATGGTTCAAAGGTTAAAAGCAATGGCTATACTTTGCGAAGGACCTGAGTTCAGTTCCCAGCACCCACATGGTGGCTCACAATTGTTCATAACTCCAGTTCCAGGGGATCTGGCATGTACCTCTGAACTCCACAGGTACCAGGCACACGAAATCCTGTTCCCTTACCCTTCTAAGTCATGCCTCAGGGAATACAGGGATATTTAAGGGTCACATTGTCACTAGTGGACAGTCAAGGCACTGATCTCAAGCTAGACTTGCACAAAGCAACAACAGGAAGGAGAACATTGGAGGTTGCTTGTTCTATTGCTAGCAAAATAGCAGAAGCAGGCAACTGTCTATCTCCTGGTCCACAGAAATGGCTCATAGTCCTTATGCTATCCATTTATTGGTAGCTTTTTGCCATGTCACAACTGATGATTAAGGCACTAGAACTGAAGTATTTGTTTGTAGGGACAGAATACAAACTCCAAGGCAACAGAAAAAATATGGCAAGCATCAGAATTTGGGGTGCTTAAATCTAAGAGATAAGCAGCCTAGCTTAAAGGAACTCACAAAGACCACCTGCACTCTGAATTCTTGTTCTGTGAGGGCCCTCAACAGACTAGATGAATCCCACCCTCACGAGAGAGCAAGGTCTCTTTACTCAGGCCACTGTCTGAAATGCTAGTCTTCTCTAGAGATAACATCACAGACATACCTTGAAATAATATTTCTCTAGACATAGGGGCTTCCCTCAGCCTAGACAAGTGCACATAGAAAATTGTTCACCTGCTTTCATGCAGAGGGATGTAAGTAAGAAGCAGCAAGTCACCTAATCATAGCACTTGCTGTGCAGTACACAGTGTGAAATCCTTGAGAAACAGAAGCAGTTCTACAGTCTACACATGGATATAAAGAGATAAACGGAAGTGGAGTTTAGCACATATGTATGGGAAGATCCGAAAAAAAAAAAAAAAAAACGAGGAGCCACTGTCACCTGAATCATAAAGAAGCACCACAGGTGTTGTGTGATCTTTGGGTTCACTTTGCCTCCCAGAGGCTGGTTGCTGATTCTCTATGGTGTTCTGAACCAAGTTCTATGCAGGGACAGATTTGTGACTATATCAGAGTTGGCACTTTAAGGAGGAGTAGAATTTAGACACAGGCGAAGCAGAGTGGAGGAGACTATGCTTGATGTGGGGAAAGATAAGGAAGGGAAGGAAGTCATTGATTTGATGATCACATGCCATGTTCAGAGACAGGGAGAACTGAGCTGACCTAATTAGCTCTTGCTTTGGGAAGGCAGGGCTGGAGAATAACCTTGAATATCAGGCAGAGGGCTGAGATTGGGTTAGTGACTGAGAGCAATGACAGTTAGCTCTGTGGAAGTTTTCTGGATACACTGAAAGGCAGTGACATCAGGAGCAGAGTCCTTCAGTCACAAAGAGCACTCTAATGTGGAGTGATGATGGGGAACTGCAAGGGACTGAGTGATGCTGAACATGTTAAACAAGAAGAAATCAGATGTCAGATGGCATTTGTAACCAAGGAGGAAATCGACTTAGGTACCTGAAATAATAAGTGCCCAATTTATCACAGAAAGGCAGGCAGGATCAGCAATGTTTCCCAGGCCACAGGCAGATCTGAAAGCAGGATAGACAGCACAGCGTGAAGCCCATGTCAGGTGTGGATACTGGACTTGGCCAAACTCTGGTAAAGTCTAATGAACTAAGACAAGAGCACAGGAACACGAACAAACAACTCTGGTGATCTTATTCCCAGCCCTCAAGAGGACATGACTTCTCTTGTGATCTTAATTATCTTTACATGAACACTTATACAAAGGTGAAAACAAATAATAGTTGGGATTTGTGTGTGTGTGTGTGTGTGTGGCTAATGGCTTATAGTGTTATTATGATTGCTTTATTACAATGATTCTATTTATTTATTTAGTAAATAATACATTGAGACTACAGCCTTGGAATTTTTACTAGACTTTGAGAAAAATCTCTTATTTTTTTCTCCATGCTTTCTGAAAATAGGCTTGTTGCATCAGTATATTAGTCTGCATCCATACTTATTTGTTTAATGAATAAAGAAAGCTGGTTTGAGCCTATAGCAGGACAGAACAGAGGTGGGGGGGGTGAAACTGAAAGCTGGGAGAAAGAAGGCAGAGTCAGGAGAAGCCATGGAGCCACTGCCAGAGACAGACATGCCAAAACTTTGCCAGTAAGCCACAGCCATGTGGCAATACACCAATTAATAGAAATGGATTAAATTAAGATGTAAAAGTTAGCCAATAAGAAACTAGAGCTAATGGGCCAAGCAGTGATTTAATTCATACAGTCTCTGTGTGGTTATTTTGGGGCTGAGCAGCCGGGAACAAACAAGTGGGCTCTTATAACAATCAACCAACAGAAGCAACACATATTTGCAGCACACAGAAAAGCATCCCACATCAATCATGTACTCTAGCTTCATTATTCATGTACACTGATGGATGGATGCTGAAGAAGACTGATAGGATTATATTATTCCATGGTATGATTTGATATGAACATAATGTGGATTATGATGTTGTATATAATACGGTCCGATCCCACAAACCATAAAGTAAAATGAGGGTTTTCCAGAGGCTGATGGGGAAAAGAAATGAGGATTTGTTGCTCTGGTGGAATGCTCCCCATATGAGCATAGGTTTATTTGCTTGGCCTAAAGCTGGTAGAAATGCTCGAAAAAAATTGTGTGTCACTGTGGGTGGGCTATGGTGTTTCAAAAGCCCATCCCAGTTCCTCTTTCTTTGCCTGCTGTCTATGGATAAGATGTAAACTTTCACCTACTACCCTACCCCCGTGCCTTCCTGCCTGCTGCCATGCTTCAAACCATGCTGATGGCTGGCTAACCCTCTGCACTGTGCGCAAGCTCCCAGTCAAATGTTTTCTTTTTTATGAGTTGTCTTGGTCCTGATGTCCCTACACAACAATACAACAGTAAGTAAGAGAGGGTATGTCAGCAATCTTTCCATCACTATGACAGAGTACCTGAGTAGCACAATGTATCCAGGAGGAAGGCTGATTTTATATCAGAGCTGTGGAGGTTTTAGTCATGAATGGTTGTTTGTCCATTGATTTGGGGCCCTACAGAGGCAGCCCATTCCGATGGGAGCACATACTGGGGAAGTCGGGAACTCTCACCTGGTGGCAGGAAGTGACAGTGATAGAGGAGGAGACCTGTCTCCCACAGTCCCTCAAGAGCGTACCCCCAGTGACCTCGGGCCTTTCTCTACACCAGTAAGGTTGAACCTTTAGCCCACAGGCCTTTCAGGGGCCCTCCACCCAAACTGTAGCAAAGGATATAAAGTCTCAGTGAAAGAAAATGTCAAGTTTTAGGGGTCTGAGGTATAACACCATGTTCCTAGCAAACAATGTTGTTCATTTAAAGACCACTTTATAGGGCAGATCTTAAGAAATATGTTCCTAATATAGTTTAAAGAATTACACTGCGGAGTGTTACACTTTAGATTAATGTCTGATTCTTTTCCTTGATCAGTACTTGGAATGTCGGGGATAATCATCACACACTAGAAAACCAATAACAAAACTGAGACTTCAAATTCTGTCATCTTTATGCTCATGTCATCACATATTATTGAATCATGTTTGTTGCCAATACTTCATAAATGTGAAGCACACAATGCTCTCATTACACCAGGCTGAACCTTGCCAAATTAAATACTCTGGATGGGCAGCGTCTAGACTCATCCATCAGGCAGAGACCATTATCAACCGCATGTATCATACTGTACACCCATGCAGTCATGCGACACACTGCACACCCATGCAGTCATGTGACACACAACAGACCGTGAGGGGTAGTAAGCGAGAGGAAGCTGCCACTGGTATCAAGTCTCTAAAGCCTTGCTTACGTCACCATGGGAAATCTACACCATAGTGGTTAGGAACACTGATGAGCTAATGTCATTGGCTTTGTTGAGCTATGATTTATATTTTGCCCTGTGGATACTGAATCTATGGGCCTGATGAGTATGATGGAGGTAGAGCAAGTACTACATTTAATAACTGGCTTCAGCTTCATTTGTGGTAAGATCAATTTATCTAATTATTCTTCATGAATTTAAGGAAGGATGGTACAGGGCTTTATCCTGTAGGCCAACAGTCAACAGTTCAACTTCATATCAGAATTTAAAGAAAAGTTGTCCTAATGGTCTGCTTAGGAATTTGGACACTGTTTCCTAACAAAGGGCCAGCCAGTAGATTGTCACCACAGCATGTTTTACATTGAGACCTTAATCTTAACTATATGAAAATGTAGTTCAAAAGTGCTAACCATTCACCTAGTTTGGTTACTGCTTACAAATCGAATGTTGTTTTTAGAAAACAATCATCAATTTGTTGAAAGGCAGAATAAATTGAGCCATAAGAATAAAATTAGAAAAACATGCAAGGTATTCAAGAACACTGGAAAATTTAACGAATACGATCATTTAATGGCCCCACTGGATCGATAATTATTTGTGTCATTTCTGAAATCTGTCTGAAGTGTATTTAAGGAAACTGGTGAAAGCAGAAGAGGTGTAGTGGATAAACTACCATGCAAGCATGGGGACCCGAATTCAGATCCTCCGCACCACGTAAATAACTGCTTGGTAACTGTGTCCATATGCCCGGCGCCGGGAGGCTGAGGCAGGTTGGTAACTGGGCCTGCAGGCCAGTACCGGGAGGATGAGGCAGGAGCCTCAGTCAGTATAGCCTAGGGGAACTGTCAGTATAGCCTGTCAACTAATGACAAACCCTGCTGCAAAACAATAAAGAGTTATGGAGGAAGACACTGGATATAGATTGCTGCCTTCATAGGCATATGTGTGCGCCCTGACACATATGTGAGCAACTCTTCCCCCATACAACACATACACACACACACACACACACACACACACCATGAATATTCATGAAAACTGAATTTTCTGTGGTATTCCAAGTCTGAAATTCCTGTCTTTGGAGGTTGAGGTGTGGGAGGTTGGGGACGTTGAGTTTGAAGTCAGTCTGGGCTGCAGCAAACAAACAAACAACAATCACAAAATAACTATCTTAGGAAACAAACAAGGAAGAAAGGAGAGGAGAGAGTGAAGGAGAAAGAAGAGACAAGACGGAATTAAAAAGAGAAAGAGGAAACAGAGTCCCAGCTTGGGACTAGACACTTCACTGTGCTTGACATCATGTAACATTGAGAATTCCAATGGGCTGTGAGGCTGACATTAACCTTTGCTTAAACATACCTACTAAGTTACTGTCTTTTCTCTACCTTCCCATCCTGAATTCTGTTTATTCTCTGTTGCTACACCACCATATGGCTTATATTTTACACAATGATTTGAGAATTTTAATTTCTACATGCCTCATCTGCTTTGAAAGCGAAGACTGCCCCTGTCCCCATTCACTCCCACCTACTCCAGCTAGAAGTTTGGTCCCGACAATGCACACCTACTGTTGGGAGTTTGTAGCAGAGGCCCAAAGCAGATAATGCGAACAGGCTGGGCTTTAGCATGAGTCTGCTTCAGTGGGGGTAATTATTTTAAACGCTGTAAATATTCATCTGATACGTTCACCACGAAATAAACAACTTCTTAGCACTCTCAAACACTTCTGAGGTTTTCAGAATACCAGAAGGATTTATTTACTTCCTGTAAAATACCAGGGGTCCCTAATCCTGTCAACAGATTAGGAGGCCGCTTTGAGGACGTTGTTTGTGAAATGCCGCCATCTATGGGAGAGCCGTGGCTACTGCAGGCAAAAACCACAAGGCGCCCCATGGCCTCACGACGTGGTTAGTTCAGCAAATGGAGCAGTTCTTAGTCAATAAACAGGAATAAAAATTATACCCCTGGCCAGAAAATACGCACTGGAAACTCCAAGCTGGCACTTAACGCTGCCACAGCTATTTCTTGAGGGGAGAAGGGAGTTCTAAGGCCAGTATATCTACAGGAAATTTAGTAGCTTTTGATCCGTATCTTACTGCATCCTCTACCCTTGTCCTCACCCCATTTTCTTTTTATTGTTTTGTTTATTTGGTTGTTGTTGTCGTTTTCGAGACAGGGTTTCTCTGTGTAGCCCTGGCTGTCGGGAAACTCACTTCTGTAGACCAGGCTGGCTTCAAACTCAAAGATCGGCCTGCCTCTGACTCCCGAGTGCTGGGACTAAAGGTGTGTGCCACCACCACCCGGTTCTCAGAATGCTGCCATTCTGGCAGAACAGAACAATGCGATGTCATCTTCTGCATGCTCACAAGCACATAGGCTTTCTCCGTTAATCAGAGCAGCTTTCAAAGCATCCGGTCTGCATAACGAGCAGCAGAAAACAAAGTTGCACTCTGGTCTTCCATTTGCCATTCTTGATTGACACCTGTGAGATAGGGCAATTTACTGCCCTTGAAAACATGTCAAAGAAACTCTAATCTAGCAGTTTGCCCTCCTGCCCATGCATTTGAAGTTCTTACAAGAACATCACAAAGTATATTTTACTGTTTCAAAGAACTTCGGATAACAAGAAGCCTGCGTGGCAGTACAGTGTCAATGACAGTTATTTAATGATCAGCCGACTCTCGGAAAAAAAGACATTGACATCATCGACCCTGTTTGAAGAAAAGGGCTAAATTGAAGGTTAGAGAGATTGAGCCATTGTATTTTTTTCTTTTGCTGTGATAAACACCACAAGCAAGGGCAACATTGGGAAGGAAGGGCTTTTTTCCTCTTAAAGGTCACTGTCAAAGGAAGTCAGGGCAAGAACTTGAGTTACAGCCGGAAGCAGAGACCATGAAGGAGTTGAAGAGGTGCTGCTTACTGCTTTGCTCTCTAGTGAGTCATCCAGCTTGTTTCTATAACGCAGAACCACCTGCTCAGGTGCGCTTGGCTTGCCCATGTCAACCATTAATAATGAAAACCCTTCACAGACTTGCTGATAGGCCAATGTGAGGAAGGCATTTTCTGAGGTTCTCCCTTTCCAAATGATGCAAGCTTGTGTCAAGTTGACAGAAAATGGCCAGTACAGTCATTTTGTTCGTATTCTCATCAGCTAGTAATAAGTGCAGGATTTGAACAACACAATCCATCTAAGTACTGCCCCCCCAACACACACACACACACACACACACACACACACACGCGCGCGCGCGCGCGCGCTCGCGCGCACACACACGGTTATCTACAGCTGTCTGCTTGATTAGCCCTCTTACGGCCAAGCAAAGATTCTTTAATTGTGTTCTTTGGTTTTCATTTTTACATCTTTGTGGGCTTGGGGAAATGATTTTAATTTCTTTAGTTTCAATTTTCACAAGTGATCCCCAGAAAAAGAATATGTATTTTGGTCTTTCTCAAATTTCAATCGTAGGATTCATCTTTCTTGTTAAAGACAGAAAATAAAATCAAAGCTGCCGTATTGTCATTCCGGTAAATTCTAATGCTTCTTTAATTCAACATCCTGATTTTAAAACAGGAAGAGGCTGTTTGTAGTGGGAGGGGAAAAAAAAAGAATGGCTGATGGGTGGATGCTCTCTGTATCATAACATTGCCTTGCTTCTTAAGTGCCTTCAAGAGACTAAACTACAGATTGAGCCAGGCCCTTTATCCCACTGAGATAGAAATTAGGGAACAAACATGTGGCCTTGAGTTCCTTCTACCAGCTAAACAGACTAGGATGGAACGGAAAGTCTCTAGACCAGTTGTTTTCAACCCAGGGGTTGCAACGCTTTTGGCAAACCTCTGTCTCCAAAAATACTTACATTATGATTCATAACAGTAGCAAAATTACAGTTAGAAGTAGCAAAGAAAATAATTTTGTGGTTAGGGGTGTCACCACAATATGAGGAACTGTATTAAAGGGTCACAGCCTTAGGAAGGTTGAGAACCAGTGCTCTAGGCTGACACTGAGTTCAGAGTACTCATGGAGAAAGATTGATGCTAAGGATGCGGGTCTTTGGATGGGATTATACTTTTACTAAGGGAACTAACAACCTCTCACATTTTTTTTTTGGTACCTTGGTAGTGAATCTTGAACATTAGTGTCTCACCATGGTATCCACATCTTTGGAAATTCATACTGGGTGAATTTTCTTCAGTTGTGCTCAGGAAGTCTTTGTAGAGTGAGTGGATTGCACAATCATCTTTTCTGTTAGACACTATTCCATGTGAAGATTGAATTAGACAATATCCCTTTTCCTGGGCTCATCTCCCAGATAAGTAGAAAGCAGCAGAGAGAATTATTCCAAACCTAATGAGAAGAAAAGGCCAGATCATTGTCTTATTCTTTTTGGACTGCTATCATAACTTATACAACACCAGAAAAAAAACAAACAAAAGCAAAAAGCCAACAGAAATTGACTTGCCACAATAATGCAAATCAGAGGACCAGGGTCTGCTTAGCAAAGTTCTGGCCAGGATCCTCCTCCACACTGAAGACTGTTCAGTTCTGTGTTCCCATGTTGTAGAAAAGATAAAGGAGAAGGGGAGAGCTGACCCTTTGGGCTTTATAAGCATGCTGCTCTCATTCTCAAGGGTAGAGAACTCCTAACCTAGTCACCTCCTAAAGATCACACCTCCTACTGGTATCCTATTGGTGATTATCCTTCAATATATGAATTTGGCTGATAGAGAAGAGCATAAATACTCAGACAAAGGTCATTTGTGCAAGATTGTCTTTTCTTGAAATCAGTGAAGAGTTAATTCCTCATGGCAACCAAGATGGATAAACACAGGAGAAACAGGTTACACCAATTAGCACAGTGTAGCTGCACGTACAAGAGAAATGGGCACACAGGAAATAATTGAGAGTGGTAAGGAGCCCTTTAAGTATATTTTACAAGTGAGGACTCAAGGCACAAAATGTTTATGCTTAAACGATTTTATCCATAAGTCTACCAGGTACTAAAGAAGAATTACGGAATAGTCAGGGGCCTAGAGACATGCTCTTTCAAGACCACAGTGAAGCAGGTACTAGCACTTTTAAGAATTAAGACCTGATTCCTCCTCCTCTTTCTCCTCCTCCTCCTCTCTGTCTCCATCTCTCTCTCTATGTGTGTCTGTCTCTCATGAACCAAGTACCAAAAACCCCCAAAGGAAGACTAGAAAACACAACAATGAGATTGTAGAGAATAGACAATAACTTTTAGGGCATGGTAGCAAAGGGGAGAGACACAAAACAGTCTTAGGCTCGGATCCCATGCAGATTCCAGTGGAGTTCCAACCTCTAGACAATATTCATTGAAGTTCATCAAGAGGTCTGCAGGGCCTGAGCGCTTACCTGAGTCACAAGCCAACCAGTTTGTTTCATGTTGTATCTTAAAGGCTGGGACAACACAAAGAGGTCCTACCTATGTCATGGAACAAACATAACTGGGTACCAGCACCAGTGGTAGTCACAGCAGCATTATTCTGTTCTACCAATTTCTTGAGCCCTGAAGTCTACCAGGTGACAGAAAGATTGGCTATAGTGGGCTGCATTCTAGAAGAGCAGCCTTGATTTCATATGTTCCAATATTTTCTGATGGGATTTAATAAAGCCCACCTGACTTTTGCCATGGAAGAAACATGCACCTTTACCATGTTGAACAACAAATATGTCTGCCCAATGGAGCATCTTCACATTCCAAGCCTTTTAAAGGCAGTCAAATGTTGTCTTGTGTCTGGGCACAGTTTCTCAGAGGTTTCTTTTGTTTCTTTATGCCTTAATGGCAGAGACACTGACAGCATTTTTCCGTGGAATAAATTTTCAATAATAGTTATGTAGTTGACACTCTTGTAAGATAAAAACAGTCCTTCTATGTCTAATGTTCAGTAGTAATGGGAGATAGTAATGTATCTAGAAAATCAAGCCATTATCAAAAGTTAAGTCAGATCCTAAAGAAGAAAGACATCTTCAGACATCAATTCTTTCTGACAGAAGCTTTAGGGAAATTTTTATGACCAAATGTTGAAGAAGCAAGCTATTGGCTGCTGAGCATGGTGTTCCACAGCAGGAATCCCAGTACTTGGAAGGCTGCTCAGGAGAACTCAGCTGCATTTTGATGCAGCCTGGGCTACATGGTGAATTTGAGGCCAGCCTGGACTATCTAGCAAGCCTCAAAAACAACCAACCTTGGGGCAACGACATGGAGCGTTTAACAGCCAGGATAAGTTAAGTGGAAATGTTATAAATTAAAAGACAAAAACCAGAAGGCTTAGCTAATTTTCAGTGTGTTCCATAGACATGATTCAAACTGAAATAGAAAGAGATAAAAGACATAGGAAATGAATCAAGCATTCAAGGGTTGCAGCACAGTACCCCAGGGTGTGGCGTACATAATAATGCGCACCACTAGCGAGAGAGGACAGAAAACATTTCCAAATAGATTTAATTGTCTGCAAAATAATTAAAAGCATATAATTTTATATCCATGGAAAGATATAAAATTCCAAAAGGCCTCTATGAGAATAAAAACAGAACGGAGCAAGGTCACTGCTAAGCACACGTGCCTAGATGCACAAACTTTGAAAATCAAAGGAGAGAAGATTTGCCAGGCAGCCAGAGAAGAGGAAATAGTACATAAAGGGTGACCATGAGGAGCATTAAAATAGATAGCTCCTCAGAAACAATAAAAGCCAAGAAGTTAATGGACTGATAATTTCAAAACAAAGAATAAAGAGAGAATAATCTATCAAGGAAATTCCATATGCAGTGAAAATATCTTCAAAAATATGAATTCCTAAAGAAAATGCGGTACCTATCCACAATACAGTTTAGTCATCCATTACAAAAAAGACCAAAGTTGTTATTTCCAAAAGGTGAACGGAACTGGAGATCATTCTATTAAGTGAAACGTAATTATCTTTTTTCAAATAACTCGAACCTAGACTTTACATATGGACGTGAAAATACACAGTGCCACTCTGAAACCATCACTTATGAAAGCAATATATACTAATGAATTTTAAATTAAATATGTTGATCTAAGCAGAAAACTTTTTTTGTTTTTCTTTGGTGAACCAGAAGTTGAGACAATTTAGGTTAGCAGACCAGAATATCAAAAAATATCAAAAGCGAGTTCTTTAGGAAGAAAGAGACTCACGACTGTTAGGAACCAGAAGCTTCCCCCCCCCCAAAAAAAAGAAATGGCAAACTTTTAAATTATAAAAAATTAAAATGTTCAACACATTTTCTAAAATAAAATTCACATTCCTAAAACACATAAACAAACAGACCATGCGTGCCATGTCGTGTCGTACTCAGCATGGCATCTGCCATCAGAAGCAAGTGAGAATGGAAAACAGTGAGCTCGCCCGGCAGACGCCAACAGTGGAAAGAGTGGGGTTGTTAAGACCAACGTGGTTCACACGGTTTCCACAATCATACCTTCTTGTGGAAGGAAGACAGCATTCCCAGTAACCAAATCCCATTCGACAGTCATTCTTGGTCACAGTTTTCCACCCTGAAAAATATTCCTAAACCTGGGAGAACAATGGTTAGCTCCAGAATGTTCTCCTCCTCATGACTCTCAAGTCCATCTTCTTTACCACATAGCTTCTGTTTCATTATGAAGTGGTTTCTTTAAATCATAAATCCGTGAATGATATTCTGATTTCTAAAGGCTTTATTTAGACAAACTGTTACTTTCTACCTCTTGCCCTTCAATAATAACACAGGTACTAAATGGATGAGTTTGGTCTTTTTGTCCAGGCAAACCTGCCACCTGCATAATCTATGTCTCTTTGCCATAAACTAGCATCTGTTGGATCCCACAAACTATGTAAGTACTTTACCCATGCTGTGCACACATCCATCCCCATAAAAAAATCTCCCTCCGAGTTCAGTAATAATGCCTAAAAGATGTCTTTTGGTTTCTACATGAGCACATGCTTGAATGTACACACACACACACACACACAAACACACAATATACATATATGTATATTTTATATGTGTACATATATTAAATTAATAAAGTTTTAAAAAACAACTTGGCATTCAGAATATCAGGCAACCAACCCAGACCTTTAGACTTATGCTTCTGAATATTACATGTAACTAGTCTGCTTAAACGACAGAGAAAAGGAAAAAAATCAGTAAAGGATACACGGAAATTATCATTAAAAATTTGAACATTTGTCTGTATCGATATTGCATATACACAAGGGCACACGCATATATATATGTACACACCATAAGGCCTGCAGCACTTTCCTCCTTCATTGAAAACTGTGTCACAGGCACAGCTTTTCCAGGTTTCAAAAAAATAAATTTGTTTTTCTACATGCTAGGCAAATCCATGGTCATCAGTCTCGTGTTTGCCTTTGGAATTCAGTCGCCACACTTCTTCCTGAATAAGCAATACCCTCTACCATCTGTGACATGGTTTGGAGGTAGAATAGACATGCCCCCATTCTCCAAGGCATTTCGTTGAACACCAGTTTCCTTCACTGTTTCTTTTTAGGAGATAAATATAGAGGATGGAAATGTGGGTGAGACAGCATCAAGCTGGCTGGGTAACTCGGCAACATACTTGGCTAAGAAGCAATTATGCTGCAGCCAAATCATATGAATTCACATTTTGTCTTTGGCTTGAGGTTTGCAATCTTGCAGTTCACTTCTTTCCATGGAGTCTTCTTTGCTGCGTGACTAGGGCTTCTGTTGATGACATAACACACCCTGACACTCAACATCAATTCCAGGTGAATTCAATTAAGTTCAGAGAAAAACTGCTGGATAAATTATCCTGCATAAATTATTTTTTCTTTCATTTATTTTGTGTTTTTGCAAATGAACTTTTAACATGAAAATATTGAGATACTCACATTTATATTCCATATTATTCTGAGAAGCTTGGTTTAAATATTTAGAAGTAAGAATCAGAGGTTTCCGTTTATGTTCCCAATGTAAGCATTGTGTTAAGGTTGCAGGTGAATGTTCTTCTGTCATGCATAGACTCCTTGCTTGTGAATGGTTATTAGAAGTATGGTTATGTCAGCATATTGAAACAAGGTTTCCACACAAAGTCTAGGAGGTTCTGTTATTTTAGCCAGTTTTGAGTCATTTCATTTTCTCCTCTGTCAAGAAAAAAAAAAAACTAGCAGATCAAATAAAATAATCTACCTTACAAAACTTTCAACAAAATAGGTTTGTTATTATTGAATGAAAATGTAAGATAGAGTTTTTCATTGATAAGAAGACATTTTGTCTCTTTCATTAAGAACCATGAATTAGGGAATTTCAGTGCTTAAGAGGACTAGCTGCTCTTCTAGAGGGCCTGGGTTCGATTCCTAGCACCCACATAGAAGCTTGCAACTGTCTGTAACTCCAGTTCCAGACAATCTGATACCTTCACACCAAAGCACATAAAATGAACTTGAGTAAATTAATTTTTTTAAGAAAGAACCATGAACTAGGGTTGGGGTTGTAACTTAAAACACACACACACACACACACACACACACACACACAGTTTCGTTACTTTTGAAAATATTATGGTAGCAATGATAAACTATGTTTTGATATCTTCAGAGATATGCTGATGATATATGTAATATGTAAAAAATACAATAAATATAGAAATTATGTTTTTAGCTTACACATAAGACTTCCAAAGTTCCTTTGTATTGGTCAATGAACTGTTTGAAGATTTATGTAATATATGAGCAATTATAACTTGTACTAAGATTTAGGATTTTTACATTTTGTATGGTAGTTCAGTGGTGCAGTACAGGCTTGGCAGGCATGGAGCCATGGGTTCAATCTTAATGAACAATAAATCCAGAAATACATACATTAATGGGTGACTACACCTGTTTGCTTTCCAAGGTCAGCTTCCAGTGAACCGTTCACTTCAGTCTCCTTCTTGCTCATCACTTTGAATTCTGACAGCACACACAATACTTGTTCCTAATCAAACCTACAGTCAGAAAGTTCACTTTATATCGGACTCCCAAAACCCATAAAAATTTCACCATGGCTGTGTTTCTTTACAGACGCTGTTAAGGCTTTAACAGCCTAGTGATTTTCTTTATTGACATCAGTATTTTTTTTTTGTTCTTTGAACAGTAAAAAAAAAATCTATATTTACGAAGTAGAAATGACCATCTTCAATTACATTGTGTAAGCTACTGAAAAAAAAAATCTTCTCAGAGCAGTGTGCAATCAGTTAAAGATTCTTGAAACTGTATTGCTCAGCAATGGTAGTACTGGGAACAGTGATTATGAGTTTGGTGATATTAGAATACTGAGTCATGGGTTTTACAATAGACCAGGAAAATATTTGGAGATGGGTGAAGCCAATGTATTGGAAAGATTTTCTATCATTTCTTTAATGTAAAATAAATTCATCAAATTTAGTTATATTAAATTTTAACACATAGTATTCTAGAAATTCTGTTTCTTTTATGTTCTTCCTTGCCTTTTCCTTCTTTTGTATCATGTTGTTTTTCCCTATTATATTAGAAGAGGAAAAGAAGTAAAATCCGTTTACAGTTTTCCAGGAAAGAAGTGTGATCAGGCCAGTATCCTCCCTAAACAGAGTTGAAGTATGATGTCTTATAATGGTCTATGCCACAAACGACACTGCATTGTTTCAAGTCCCCAGAAGCCTCATGGTGGCAGCTAACACAGAGGAGAAGAAAAATCAACACTCTCATGCCAAACAGTGAACATCTGAAGATGCTTTATGCAGTTTTCTAATATCCTCAGTTCACAACATGAGAGACACTTTTTACAGGGAGAAAATGATCATTTCATTTCGCAGAACACAGAAATTTCCAGCTGAGGCACATTAAAACATTTTCACAATTACCCCAAAGGCAGAATATTCTCACCATTTCTTTTGCTGTAAAAATCTGTCTCTACTGAACTTACAAATGGTCAAGTTCACACTGGATAACGCTGGAGCATCTACGTGGAGACTGGACCTAATGCTACAGATTGATGCTAATATGAAGGGTATGCACAATTATTTATGATTAACAAAATAATTCTTGTAATTTAGCTATGAATGCGTTACTTTAAAAAGGAAGTGTTTGAGAGAGTAAGCACAGCAAAACACATCAATTATTCTGTGTGACAATGCCCATAGTCCCAGGTAATCCCCTCATTGAACTCTACCTATTGAACTATAATTGAACAATGTTTACAATGAGACAGGGTATTTCAAGGAGAGTTGACAGTTGTACCTTTAGAATCAAATAGATATGAAAATAAATTAAAAAAAATCAAGAATTCTTTCTTCAGGTTTACCAATAAGCCAGAGTAAAAACAAAAAAAAACAAATAAAATAAAGAGAAATTGGTTGAGATCAGTTGACTTGAATATAATTTGAGAGAAAGGGGGTACAAATTGATGGAAGAAGACAAAAAAAATAAAAACCTTAGGAATGTTAGATAAAGGCATGGGCATAAAAGAGAAATGAAAGCACACTGGTCCCAAGCTCTGTGGGATAACAACGAAGAGCCAAGCAAGGAGATGATTGCAATTTGGGGCTAAGAAGAGGGAAAAGGCATCCTGGGGATACTTCTGTCTGACATGTGAAGTTTCGAAATGAATGTCCTTGCTCCGTCCTTAAAACACAACGGAATTTTAAGAATTTCAGTAGAAACTGAAAATCAGTATTTTCTAACCAGAAAACAAAAATCGCCAAGGAAATCATCAGCCCCAATCAAGGGAGGCAGTTACCCCACAGGACTGGAGTTTATAAAGGACGGCCTGGACCCCCAACATGGTGGAGGCAGTCAAATCTTCATTGTTACACACTTCTAGAGGCCGTGTTTAGATTAGTTCAGGCGTGAGAAATTCCAGGCAGCTGCAGTCTGAAGGGCCTGCAGTTTTCCGAGGTTTGCTCTTCTATGAGTCCTATATAGAATCTGGAATATTGCTTTCCTGGCTATCGGTAGGAACGGAAGGAGTAAGCTTGTAAAGTGTTCCTAGGAAGCTCCCCATGCCCAAACCTCCTCTCCTAGACCACCGTTCATGCGTGGAAAGAATATTTCCCTAGATCTGGCCCTGTCTATCTACCCCGTGTCACCTAAAAGGAGAAGAAAGCTAAGAAAGATACATTAGGATCATAGCCAGGGATTCGGGCCTCCAAACAGCTGAGAGCTGGTCCTAAGGAAATAATTGACTTTCCTTCTCCATGTGTATCTTGCAGTGTAGACAGTTACACATTGTAGCTGTGGTCTGTGAAGAGGGCCTGGGAAGGCCATGGAGAACAAGATGGCAAGGATACCAAAACCTGTAGCTCTGGCAAAGGTGAAAACGTGGCCTAGCTTCTCCCTTGCCATCCAGACTCACCTTGAAACCCTGTTTACCTCTAGGTTCATTACTGACTGCATGTTTTCTGGCCTCAAGAGAGCTTATAAGACAGGATAAAGAAAATAACATTCAGGGACAAAGCAAGTGAATTACTCAACCTTGGATTTAAAACCTATGCTGATTTATCAGGCAAAGAATTTAAAGTAACCATAACTTATGTACGCTTAGGGCTTTAATGAAACAAAGTTGAACGAAGCACATAAAGCCTGTAGATATGTAGTCAGAAACATAGAATCCATGAGAAGCAAAAAGATAGCTCTGGATATAAAGACATTATGACAACAAAACATAAGTTCAGATTGTCTCTTGTGGGCCGATGAGTAAACACAGTTAGTGTTCCCAGCAAAGGAAAGAACCAGACAGTCTGAACACAGGTCAACAGAAACCCCACAAACTGTGATGCAGAAAGAAGAAACAATGAAATAACCCCAAATAAAGCACAATTAGAATACAAAAGCCATGAGATAATTTCTAAAAATTCAGCATATGTATGTATAGATGCATAATTGAAATAACAAAAAGAGAGGAACAGCAGACGAGTAGAAGAAATATCCAAACTTTCTAACATGTCCAGATTGCTCTCACACACCAAACCACAGACATGGAAGAGCAAAAGCAAAAGCACTCACATCTAAAGGCAGTAGAGGCAAACTTAAGCAAAATGAAGTAGAAAAGGCTTCACGGAATCAGAGGAATAAAACCAATGTAGCTGCAGAGGTAAACCCCTGACTCTCCAAAACTGCTCCGCTGAAAGCCAAAACTCCATGGTGGTGATTTTAGTAGCTGGGAAGCAACGAGGTCCTGAAAATGGAGCTCTCAAGAGAAGAGTCAGGAAGCCAATACATTATAGCTTGAGAACGTGATAGCCTATTAATTGACGTATGGGCAATGGCTTTGCAGAGAATAGAAATATTAAGCAATAGTGCCCCTTACCCATGAGTTGAGCATTTGAACCTTCAAAACCAGTGGACAAATGTACATGTTCACATGGATTAGAGCAGGATGTAATCAGTAACCTTGCAAACGGGAGTCACTCAAGAGATACTACAGAAGTCAAACGGGCAGGCAGGTCTGGGACAGTTAGATACAAACACTACAGTTATTTCCAATGACATGAGAGTGAATGGTAATACATTTGTACAAAATTCAAGACATAAAGAGATTAATTGATTTTGAGTTCAATTAGGATCTTGTGCAAAGTAAGATAATTTTAGAAGCCCAGTAGGCTTTTCAAAGGCTTTCTTTGATCTTAAATAGAATCAAGGGTAGAAACATGCATTCATAAGCCGTGTGTACCAGGAGCAGTTTGAACTATACCAGTGCATCCCATGATTTCCGTTTGCCAATTGAAGAGTAAAGTAGAGACACAATGTACCTTAGAGGCAGATCTGCACAGTGGAGAAGCAAAGAACACAGGCTGTCAGAGAGAAGTGCTGTGCACGCAAGAGCAGTGTTTCCTGGCCTCACATTTACAGAGAGCAAAGTAGAAATAACCGTGAACTTGCCAATTAAGACATCTCTTTTCTGATTAAAGACATAAAGAATACACATATGAAAAATTAAATATCAAGGTAAGAAATGTAGTTTTTAATTACATCTTATGACATCCTGTAGCGATGCAGCTCCTAGCTTTAAACTCAGCTCTGACCCTACCATATTACTATTATAATGAGAGACACTGCCTTACTTTAAAAGACATGGGCTTTTAAATATCACTTCATTATAGCAATAACACCGAGATAAATAATATCATGACAAACACAATTGAGATACTGTGTTTTTATTGCTTTTGAGTTCATTGTGATCCACTATGATTAACAATGCGCAATTATAGATTTGCCTCACCTAGTGTAGTGATGTGAATGCACAGAGTCGGTGACTCCTGAGGCCAGGAGTTCAGGACCAGCTTGAGAAATGTGAGACTTCCCCTGATGCTAAAAAGCAAAAATGAAAACAGACAAATAAAAAGAGCAGTTATGGATCTTCAGTGGCTCCCGAAGGCTAAGCATGAAAGACTTGGTCCCAGCTAATGATGTTCACTGGAGGAAGTAGGTCACTGAAGGGATGCTCTTGCAGGGCATATTTCTCCCCAAGGCACATTTCTTCCTCTTCCTGGGTTGGAGGAGAAAACTCTGTGCTACACATTTCTTCATTTGTGACCTCCACCATCAGAGTCCTGGATGAGAGGAGTCATTTAGCCTGGGAGGGATGCCTCTGAACCATTCAGCTCAAAGCAACCCCTTCTTTACATTGCTTATCCTAAGTATTTTTCCAACAGTGAATGGGTTCTGACCAGCATCAAAGCAAAAGATAGAATTTTTTTATTAACTAAAACTATATACTTTAACGAAGATGAATAAATCTGTATCCTCTGTGTAGACTTTCCAGCTTACCCTTTTCCGCTTTCACATGCTAGGGGAGTTGGCTGCTTCTACAGGTGTGCTTAATGATCTTAGTCTAATCCACTTGCAAGGGTATTCATATTTGTGCTTAGAAACAAAGAAACCCTCAAGCGAAGTCAAAGTAGAGGAATAAAATACACACTGGGGAAGGAACTAGGAGGGAAAGAGTCTACAAGTAGCACCTGTTCTCTGCCCCATTCTGTTTCCCAGTTTCTCTCTTTGCAGGACTGATAATGTTTGCTTTGCCCACTCTGTCGATGAACCCACGATGTTTGTTTCTCTCCCCCCTGTAAACAGCTTCATAGCACATAAAATTTGAAACCCTTGCAATGTATATATTTCAGTCTTAAATTAGATTCTAAAATATGTGTACTCTGATGCTGTTTTGTTGGTCTTTAGACATTAATTTTTCAGTGATTAAAATGTCATTAATATTTTTAGCAGAAATAATAATAACACCCATATAACAGGATAGGAGAAGCCTGAACATTTAAATCTTTATTAAAAGAAACACATTTTGTTAAGGCAGACTTGGAAACTTTTGGTGATTATTATATCTACCTGTAGTTTACTCAGCAAAAACAAGGAGATGACTTGTAAAGCCTTAAAAAGAATCATGTAAGCTTAAAAGCATAACACGAAGTTAACGAAGCAAGTCTGAGAACACTATGTTGTGCATTTTGTCTGCTGTATGACAAGCTGGAGACAGTATAAGGACCATTAGGGGACGAAGAATAGGTAACCCTCAGATTTTAAGAGCCAGAAAAATTCTACATGATACTAGAATACAGGGTATATCCTGTAAGCTTGTCAAACCCATTGAAAAATACAACACCAAGGCTAAAACCAATGACAAACGATAGAGTTTAGGCTCAAAGATGCACCCATATAACAGGATAGGAGAATTTGTAAAAACAAACAAACAAACAAAAAAAACCCTCCGTCTTGTTCAATACTGCTCTGAACCTACAACAGCTCTAAGAAATGCTTTATTAAAAAGAACAAATAGGAACTGCACATGGCATTACAGGGTTTATAATCCAGGCTAATGTTTATAATACAGGCTAAGGGTGCTAGGGCAGGAGTTTAAGGCTAATCTTTACTATATAGCAAGATCCTGTTGAAAAAAAGTCAAGACTAAATCAATGAGGGAGAGAAGCAGAGAGAGGGGGAGAAGAAGGAAGGAAAGAAGAAAAAAGGAAGGGAAAGAGGGAGGGAGGGAGGGAGGAAAACAGAAGGGAATGAAAAAAGAAGGAAGGGGACATATGCATAAAGAGAGACAGAGATACAGAGATAGAGAGGGGGAAGAAGAAAGAAAAGAAAAAAAGTGGGATGAGGATAAGGCACTGTAAAACCTCTGATGAGATAATTGTTTGGGGAATAGAAATTATATAAATAAATATAAAACTTGAAATCAGAACAAAGGCTGAAAACATAAAAAGTATAACAAAATTCTGGGGGGTAGTCAGAATGTGAACAAATAAGAAGTTATGGCATGAAGCAGGCTTTGCCAAAAGATGAGGCTATGTGAGGCTCTGAGGAGCAATCCACAGAGAGCTCCGGTCTTGGAATGAGCATGATACACAAGAGATTGTTGCACATGATGCACATCCTTGCTGGATGGAAGGAAGATTGTGGTGAACACCAGGGAATGATGGACAGTCCCTATCTTACCACCTCCATCTGCCCATCTACCCCAGGGTACAACATACTCTAAGAGTCACTGTCGTATGACTAGAAGTCTTTTCTCTGAGATTTTTGAACAAAGCGAACTCTAATGCTGCAGTGTGGTGGGTGGTATGTATATTTTCCTCTGGTTTCCATCTGTACCCAAATAAAGTTAAACACTGGTCAGGGGTTGCCTGTGTTTACAGATAATGCACTCTGCTCTTTCCCAGCTTCAATTTTAAAGACTAATGGGAAACCAACAGAGAATTTCTGTAGCAAGAAATAAAATGAGCACCACAAATGAGAAAGACCCCAAATTAAACAAAATAATTTGGAAAAATAAGCAATTTAGATAATTGTTTTATATTTGTTTAATGTGTGTGAGTATTTGCATGTATTCATTCGTGAGGACCAGGTGTGTGACAGGTGCCTGTAGAGCCCAGGAAAGAACATCAGATTCTTTAGAACTGGAGTTACAGACAGTTGTGAGCCACCGTCTGTGTTCTGGGAATAGAACCTGAGTCCTCTGTAAAAGCAGCCAGCGCTCTCATCCACTGAGCCGTCCTTGCAGCACCAGATATGCTAGAGGTGTGACTGTGTTAGTTCCCATGATCTAGAAGACTCAGTATGCTTCATTCATGAACAGTTAAAGCAACAGCTGCAAAGTAAGAAACAATAAAGAATTTTTAAAAATGTAATAAGGATCAGAATTAAAAATTGAATGAAAGGATTGAATGCTAAAGTTAAAAAATACGCAGAATGTAGTGCAAAAAAAGAACAACAGATGAAATTTTGAGAGAAAAGATGAGTCATAGAAAATCAACCAAGGAAAAGCTAAGATCCAATAAATCCAGAAGCAGGGAATGAAAAAAATAAAATTTTCCTGTGTTGGGCAGATAGACAAAAAACTCAGAGAAAGAAATAAACAAAGTAGTAACAGAAAGAAAAATTCAGAGTAAGAACCAAGAAAATTCTATCTAAAAACATGACTGAACTTTTTACATACTAGACTTAAATCTCACTGGGCAAACCTCCCATGAACACAGAACCTTCAGCATCTGAACATTCAGAGCACCCACAGACTACAGGGAAAAGAGAAACACAGAGAGTCTGACAAATAAACCCTGCTCATGTGGAGGAGGGGAAGCCAGTGTAGTACCAACAATTCCCGCATGGGAGGAACTCTGATTTTATTTTAACCTTAAATACTATTGCTTTTGCATTTATGGATTCTATGTATAGTTTCTATTTGGAAGATTATTGTGCTATTTATCATTTAACCTAAAAAGGGTGGGCAAGTACAGAGGTATATGAACTGTACAGTACAGAGGTATATGAACTGCACAGTACAGAGGTATATGAACTGCACAGTACAGGGGTATATGAACTGCACAGTACAGAGGTATATGAACTGCACAGTACAGAGGCATATGAACTGCACAGTACAGAGGTATATGAACTGCACAGTACAGAGGTATATGATGAACTGCACAGTACAGAGGTATATGAACTACACAGTACAGAGGTATATGAACTGCACAGTACAGGGGTATATGAACTGCACAGTACAGAGGTATATGAACTGCACAGTACAGAGGTATATGAACTGCACAGTACAGAGGTATATGAACTGCACAGTACAGAGGTATATGAACTGCACAGTACAGAGGTATATGATGAACTGCACAGTACAGGGGTATATGAATTGCACAGTACAGAGGTATATGAACTGCACAGTACAGAGGTATAGGAACTGCACAGTACAGGAGTTTTTGAACTGCACAGTACAGAGGTATATGATGAACTGCACAGTGCAGAGGTATATGAACTGCAGCAGTTTAGATGGTTTCCCCACTCACTGACTTCTCATGAAGAAATATTACACCTCTTCCATCACTGATGTGGGCCTTCTTTGAGAAGAACATATGTTCTCAATATGTTCCCATGTCTTTGACATTGAGCTTATGACCTGCTTTTCTTAATAGAATGTGCAGTGCCAGAATGGTTGGCTGACAAACAACTAGGCACCTGGGTGTTTTTAAGATGGGAACAAGCTTTCCAATCTCTTCACTGTGGCGATACAATGAACCAATTCTGAAGCTGATCATAGGATTCCCATTTCTTGGCATCTCTGCCTTTGTGTGTGTCTTTCCTCCGCAGGCTTAGTGCCACCCCTGGGGCTCCCTCCAAAGACATAGAATATAACAAGGGGTGGAATGTCATATTCTACGTTATTCTCTATATTGACCGCCATTTGGCTCCACAGACAGCTAGTATCATTGGTCTGCACTGAAGAGAAGGTGCTGAAGCCAACCACGACTGCTATGTGACTAGGGAGGGGTTTTCACTTCCAGCCAGCAAGATGCTGGCAGCTCCAGATATACCATCAAAAGGAAACTGTTTCTCCCAAATCCTTGACATGGACCTTTTTCTATTCCTGCAGGCCAATGCTTCCATTGGCACCACCTAGAGGACCCACTAACCCCTGCCACGTGCCTAGGTAGACAAGATGTCCATTGCTTTACCATTTCAAATTTCATGTTAGGAGCCATACATAAGTAAACATAGTGATCCAATCTGAGGCAGGTAAGAGTTTATATATTTTATGAGTTCAAGTATGAGATATAATATGAAGGACACAAATGTTTCACTCCATTAACTGTGTGAACATCTCTGTGTATCATGAGAATAGAATGGTACTTTGTTGTTTATCCTTATCAATGATCTCCTATTCAGGGGCTCAGGGATTCTGCATAGTTCACTTGGGCTAGAAATAAGTGTTGGGGTGGGCATTGGTGAGCCCAGTTTTCTAACTCAAAAAACTGTTACCCCTTTAACAATCTCTGAGAATTACTCACACAGTAGGAAATATTATTATGTAACATTATCAATAGAAGACAGTTTATAATTATCATCAGACTGCTTGTTTCTTTGAGAGAGGATCTCATTATATAGACCAGGCTGGTCCCTTGCCTCAGTATCATCAGTGATGGGGGTCACAAGACTGTGTTGTCACCATAGCCAGCTTCCCCAGTTATAGCTAATAATGTATAATAGTATTGCTAATAATGTAACCTATTCTGTCTGTCACACATAAAGCCGATAGTTTAAAAGTTAGGTTAGTTAGAGGATTTTTAACTAAAATTTTTTGACTAATACACAAAAACAAAGTTGTACATTTTTATAGATGTACACATTTATATCTTGATAATGTATACATTGCCAATGTTTAAATCATGGTAAATATACATCTTCTCAAATATTTACCATTTTCTTAAGTAGAGGAAACGTTTGGTCCCTTCTTATTTTTCAACGCCTATATTTCTGCCACCTGAAGTCACCTGTTATGTGACATCATATCACGATTTCTTAATTGTGTCTAAATGCCAGTTCCCATCTCTCCCTTACCCCATCGTTAGTAACCACTGTTCTATTCTCAACTCCTGGGAGATTAATTATTCCACAAATGAGTTGTGAAGATTTTATTTTAAAAAAAGATGTAATTGTATAGGCAAGGTTCAGAGTGATGTTAAAAGTTTTCTTATACATTAAAATGAACGTGAATAGTACTTAGCGACTGCAGAATGAGATTTTCTCATTTTGACAGAACATAATCCTTTCAGTATTACCAGGAACGCATCCCCCAAGCCATACTGAGAGGAAGCCACATTGAATGCACTTGATTTTCCATGAGTTGGTATCTCTGTATGTGAAACCATGGTCAACAATTGTCTTTGATGATTTTAATCACAAAAGCTCAGAGATATTTGAAGGTCCATTGCTAAAGAAGAAAGGCCAGATTTGTCTGAGTCCTTAGTGCAGCCCTTAAAATAGATCAAAGTGGCATCGAGAATGAACTGCCATGTGCGTCTCTCAGCAGTCTCGGGGCTCGGCTGACCACAACCTTCCCCAGCTGCGTGGCATGTGCCCTGTAGCGCCACAGTCACTGAGTCAGGCAAGAGTCAGGCCACACGGATTAACCCGGATCTCTGCCTTCTCCCAAAGAGTTCTGAACTCAGCTGCAATTTCATAAGTCAGTAACTCTTAAAAATCAATTCTGTTGCTGGGTGATGGGTAGTAGCTTGGTCATTTAACTCCAGCAGAGTCAGACAGATCGCTGTGTTTGAGGGCAGCCTGGTCTACAGAGTGAGTTCCAGGACAGCCAGTGCTACACAAAGAAAACCTTGTTTAAAAAAAAAGAAAAGTAAAGTAAAGAAAAAGAAAGAAAGGAAGGGAGAGAGTCAGAGAGAGAAAGAGAGAGAGAGAGAAAGTAAAACTAATTTTGTATTGTTGTCACAAAGTTTCTTTTTTTTTCTTTAAATCTTTTTACAAATTCCAAGAAATAATAATAACATGAAGACATCACCTTGCAGTCGGAGAAAGATTTGTCGTCCCCCACTCCATGGTGCTTTGCCTTGAGAAATAACATCGAGAAAGCAAAAGAGAAGTAAGGTTACTTATGCTTTCTACCTCTCTAAGTACACCTGGATTTTCAGGTAGATCAAAGCTCTTATGGACTCATTATTTTAGTTTGCCTTTGGGCCTCTGGAATTCTCTGTGTAGAGCTGGTATCGGATCCCCAAAACATTTTCTCTTTTGTTTTTCCTTCAAGTATCATTTTCTCCTTTGACTAATAATCTGGGATCTATGGTACAAAGGTTAATTTATAGTTTACCTGCTTTTAAATAAAAACTCCTCCATATTCTTTGGTTCACTGAAGCCAGAGCTATTGGCAGTCAGTAAATAAACTGTAATCAGATTTTCTGGGTGTGACAGTGTGTGCTTGTTGGGATGTAGGGATGTATGCTCTCCTGTGATTGTAGGTGTGTGTGCGCACAGAGGGACTCATGGTAGGCTGACTTTGGCAGACATCGTCATCTCTCCTCCAATGCCTCTGCCTTTATTGTGAGACAGGACGTCTCAAGGAACCCATAGTTCATCAGTTTGGTTAACCCAAGTAGACAATGGCTTCAAGGATCTGTTCGCGTCCCCTCCTCCAGTCCTATCAGCCCTGGTTATTCAAGAACCTGCCACTTCTCACTCCCCTCCCCCTTTTCTTTGCTACCTTTGCTTATGATTTATTTTTCACAGCATCACTTCAAGATCATGGAGTCACAAAAGGCAAGGTTTGATTTTATTTCCAATATTTTTTTCTTGGTTAGCAAAGTAGCAATTATTTGCTGAGTTCTCAACAAATCATGTCTGGATGAAAGAATGACAGTCATAGTATTTTCAATGGCATTTTCGGTTTTAACTTTCTTTTTATTCATTCTTTGTGTCTTTCATAGGATCTCAATTCCATTCATTTGCCCATCCCTTTGTATCCACCCTCTGCCCTTGCAACATACCCCAAAATAAAATAAAATAAAATTTAAGAGAAAAAAAATGAGAAATCAATGTTATCGTGGAAACTGTAGTGTGACACAGTGAGTCACACAATAAACCCTTTTAACCATATCTCTTTATTTGCAAGTGTTCATTGCAAAGTGTCATTGGTCTGGTTCGAGGCCTCTGGTTTCTGCTACACGATCGATGCTGAGCCCTCACTGGAACTCCTCCGTGGCTACCCTGTGTCATGGAGATCCTGCAGCTTTGGATCTGCGGGACTGACCCCTTCACATGCTCTAGCAGATCACAGATGGGGTAGTTGTTGGCGTGGATCAATTCACAACCTTGGTTCTGGCCCTGGGTAGTTGTGGGGTTGGCCAGCCTGCCAGCTTTCCCTTGTAGTCACCACCACGGTGAGCTCTCCTGTGCTGCCCTGGCTAGTTGACGCCTTGAAGAGATGAGCAAGGAACAGGGCCAGGTCTTCTTTCAAGTCTGCAGGGTCAGCTCGCCCACACCCACCCCTTCATGGCCAGGTCTTTTGTGCTGCCCAGGCAAGGTGGCGGGACTACTCTCCTGAGTGCTGAAGCTAGTGAGGGGCAGGGTTAGCTCTCCCACCCGTGGTGAGGGAAGGGAGCATCTCTCTCCTGCCCACACCACCATATGGGAGATGAGGGGCAGGGCCAGATCCACTCCTCCCCTCATGTTCTTGGGGCGGTTCACCCACAGGCCAGTCAGTAGGGTCAGCTCTACTGTGCTGCCCAGAAGATGACTCACATCTTTAAAGACCTTCTTTCTTCTAATTTTATTAGGTGGTCTTTTTTTATTATCACATTTTGTGAACTATTTGCTCTCTACATTTAGTAAAAATATCAGATTTCCAAGTATATGTCTACCTGGACACAGTTTAGAATTTATTTTAAGCTGTCTGTTAAGTCTCTTTTAGTCCCAATAGTAATGGAAACTTCTTTACTCTATATTCTCAAAAAATTTGTATTAGGCATTGTCTATTCTTTAAAACATTAAGAAAAAACTTTTAAAATTTGTACAATTACCCTATGAAATTTTTGTCATTTTTAGAAGTAACAATGCAGAGCATTTTGTAATAGTTTTAATTCCTTAAAATGGAACTGAATATTCAGTTTGCTAGGTTTTTTTTAATTGAGATACACATTTTCCTCTTTTCCCCTTTCTCCCCCTCCCCTTCTACTCTCTCCTGTGACCCCCACACTCCCAATTTACTCAAGAAATCTTGTCTTTTTTTCCTTCCTATGCAGATCCATGAATGCCTCTCTTAGTATCCCCTTTGTTGTCTAGATTGGTGGGGTTGTGGTCTCTAGGTTGGTTTTTCTTTGCTTTATGTCTAGAAGCCACTTATGAATGAGTACACATTATATTTGTCTTTATGGGTCTGGGTTACCTCACTCAATATGTGTTTTTTCTAGATCCATCCATTTGCCTGCACATTTCAAGATGTCATTTTTTTTTTATCACTGTGTAGTAGTCCATTTTCTTTATCCATTCTTTGGTTGAGGGGCATCTAGGTTGTTTCCAGGTTCTTACTATTGCTAATAATGTTGCTATGAGCATAGCTGAGCACATGTCCTTGGGGTATAATTGAGCATCTTTTAGGTATATACCCAACAGCCATATTGCTGGTTCTTGAGGTAGATTGTTTCCTAATTTTCTGAGAAGTCACCATATTGATTTCTAAAACAGCTGTACAAGTATGCATTCCCACCAGCAATGGAGGCACATTCCCCTTATCCTACATCCTCTACAGCATAAGCTGTCATCAGTGTTTTTGATCTTGGCCATTCTGACAGGTGTAAGATGGAGTCTCAGAGTTGTTTTGATTTGCATTTCTCTGATGGCTAAGGATGTTGAATACTTCTGTAAGTGTTTTTCAGTCATTTGAGATTTATCTGTTGAGAATTCTTTGTTTAAGTCTGTACCCCATTTTTTTACTGGGTTATTAGGTTTTTTGATGTCAAGTTTGGAAAATGGAAAAATTTCCCATGATCTTGCATAGGTAGAATTAACATAGTAAAAAATGATGACTTTACCAAAAGCAATCTACAGATTCAATGCAATGCCCATCAAAATCCCAGTAAAGATCTTCACAAAACTTGAAATAATAATACTCAACTTCATATGGAAAAATAAAAAACCTAGGAGAGCCAAAACAATCTTGTATAATAAGGAACTTCTGGAGGCATCACAATCCCTGACTTCAAACTCTACTACAGAGCTACAGTACTGAAAACAGCCTGGTATTGGCATAAAAACAGACAAGAGGACCAATGGAACTGAATTGAAGATCTGGATATCAACCCACACATACAAACACCTGATTTTTGACAAAGAAGCAAAAAATATAAAATGGAAAAAAGAAAGCATATTCAATAAATGGTGCTGGCATAACTGGATATCACCATGTAGAAGAATGAAAATAGATCCATATCTATCGTCATGCACAAAACTCAAGTCCAAATGGATCAAAGACCTCAACATAAAACCAACCATACTGAACATCATAGAAGAGAAAGTGGGAAGTACACTTGAATATATTGACACAGGAGATCACTTCCTAAATATAACCCCAGTAGCACAGACACTGAAAGAAACAATTAATAAATTTTCCTGAAACTGAGAACCTTCTGTAAAACAAAGACATGGTAAACAAGATAAAACGGTAGCCTACAGAATGGAAAAAGATCTTCTTCACCAACCTCACATTGGACAGAGCTTGAGTTCCAAAATATTCAAACAACTCCAGAAACTTGACATATGAAGAACAAATAATCTAGTTTTTAAATAATTTATGGAAATTTTAGTTTTTTTAGAAAATTGTCAATTTCAAATACATTGAATATAGCATTCTTCAATTTTGTGTATATTTTACTCTGTTATTCTGTTATTGTGATAATTTGGTAGTTCTAGTCTTTGTAAAATACTTGTGATTTTAGTCTCTAGTCTCTTTCTCTCTCTCCCCTTCTCTCCCCCTCTCTTTTTTTCTCAAGACAGGGTTTCTCTGTGGCTTTGGAGCCTGTCCTGGAACTCGCTTTGTAGACCAGGCTGGCTTCAAACTCACAGAGATCTGCCTGCCTCTGCCTGCCGAGTGCTGGGATTAAAGACATGCACCACCACTGCCTAGCGATTTTACTCTCTTAACTAATATTTTCAAGTTTTTGATTTCAGTTTCTTCCAGAGAGAAAACACTGGCTCTTGTATTCTTGATTTTTTTTACATATTTTGTTTCTTATTTAAATAGCTTTATTTCCAATTTTGTTTCAATTAAGTTACTAATGTGTACACTATTTATAGTTTCCTGTTGTGAATACTAGTGTAGTAATTTTCAGGCTGTCTTTGCTTGAACTGAATGAACTAAGGCTACAAATTCCCATGTAAATACTTTGTACTCATTGCACACACATTTTAATATGCACACTTTTGTCGTCACTAAACCCTGGCATATACTATAATGTTTGCACTTTTCCTTATTTGCTCTATAAACTACTTAAAAGGGTGTTCTCGATTTTCAAATATAATATCTTGACTAAGGTAGAAGGTTTAATTTTATGCTGGCTAAATATGTAATCTGCAAAGTGTAAATCTGGTTGGGAATTCCTTTGTGGCCCATTAATTGACAATATTTGTAAATAGTTCCATATGTCACTGAAAATAATGTGACTTTCTGGGTTGGTTTTGTTTGTTTTGTTTTCTTTGTGAGCATTACATTTCACCTTCTTCTTAAAATAGTTTTTTTTTTACTATTCAAATCTGAAGCCATAACTCCTTCAACTTAACTTTCCAAATAAAAAGTATTAAATTTCTCATTTTATGATTTTATAATTTTCTTTCTGTATTCTTGTTAATTTTCACTTGCATATTTAAGGCTTTATTGTTTATTCATATTAATTGCAGTATTAGTATAACTGGGGGAAGGGCTTTTATTGAAGAAAGTAAATCGTTTTTCTTGGGAGACAGGACTCAGGGAGTACTTGTGGAGGATTATCTTGATTAGGTTAACTGAAGAGGGAGGACCTTCCCATTACAGGTACAACCATTCCCTAGGCTCTATTAAGAGGGAGGAAATGAGATGGGCCGAGCACTAATTGCTCTGTCTTTCTTCACTATAGATGCAATATGGTCAGCTGCCTCCAGCTCCTATTGCTGAGTGACTCTCCAAGGCAACTGTAACCTCCAACTGTGAGCCTTTCTTCCTTTAATTGCCTTTATCGGACATTTTCTCACAGTAATAAAAAAAAAGTGATGAAGACAAGCGGGTTTTCAAGTGCTTTCGTAAACCTGCAGCCGTCAGCAATGACCTTTTCAACCACCAAACTTGTAGACTGAGGTTAGGTCTGGAGACTCAGAATTTACTAATCAGTCAGAAGTAACGGATTGATAGTGAGTGAAGGGCATAGTGGCTACATTGGCAAGACAGCAAGCTGCTGTAATTTGCAAGGCGTCTGCACTGAGAAGCCTGTTTTCTTTTGCCCCCAGACTCCACTCACACTCATGCATAGTAGAAACAAACCAAGAGGGATGCGGTGGGAAACTCAGCAAAAGTGTGCTGGGTCCTAAAAGCCTGGATGATGCATTTTCCTAGGCCAAAGCACTGTTTAAAGAAATGAGTTTGTGCCGGGCGGTGGTGGCGCACGCCTTTAATCCCAGCACTCGGGAGGCAGAGGCAGGTGGATCTCTGTGAGTTTGAGGCCAGCCTGGTCTACAATAGCTAGTTCCAGGACAGGCTCGAAAGCTACAGAGAAACCCTGTCTCGAAAAACAAAAAAAAAACAAAAAAAAAGAAAGAAAGAAATGAGTTTGTGGCTTGGAGCTACAGGTAAACAGGCTAGACTTCATGAATTACAGGTGTATGTACTGTTCCTTAGGGCCAAGAATTTAAATTCATACTGCTGAACAGTTTTTAAAAGCTTGAACACATTATTTTATTTGTATGCAAATGTGAGCTGCTAATTTCAAATGAGTCTTAACTATTTATTTAAGTCATCCCCGGGGATCTCTACTTGAACACAATTTGCTAGCAGTTACTTTGAGTACTAGATGCACTAGGAAAAGAATAAACTGTGCGTTTAAATTAACTCTGTTGGCACAGGTTGCCAACGGACTTCCTTACGTAACAGAGTCAAGAACTCAGCTGCTCTCACACACTCAATACCCTTTTCAGCAAATTTGGGATTTTGAGGGGACGATGGAAGTCTCTTAGATATAAAAATGGAAACAGTGAGAGCATTTCGAACAGTTATGCTTTTGACCTTGACCTAAGCCAATAAACTATATGTTATTAAGTAGTGTTTTAGAAGATGGGGTTCAATTATTCCAAGAAGCTGGCAGCATGGCAACAGGAATTTGGAACCTCAGGCGGAACTCTATCTAGTCTTTCTCAGCAACCTTGCTTGCAGTTTTCCATGTTGGGTATGTGGCAAGATGAACCTGGAACCTCAGGCGATGCTCCATCTAGTCATTCTCAGTAACCTTGCCTGTAGGTTGCCATGATGCATAACCCCAGTGGTTTGTAATCAAGACAGGGATCTTGATTGGTTTGTTTTGCCTCAAATGTGGACACTTTACTCCCCATCTATGCTGTTGGCAGCAATAGAGATCTCTGTGATTGAAGGTGGTTTGCCTGCCGTCTTCTTTGTGATCCTCAGCATGTAAAGGTGACAACAGGGCTTTATCTTCTTTGATAAAGAGGGTAACACAGAACCACTGAGCACAGCCCCTTCATTCCAGATGTTAGCGGCTCTGGGTAGAAGATGCTTTGGAGCTAGCAGAGTGGGTGGCAGAACCAGACATTAAAATGTTATTGTTTAATGCAGAATTATTATAGAATTCTTTTTTCTATTCTATTCTGATTTGAATACTGTTTGCTGAGTCATTTTAGCATTTGGAACTATATCCAAGCACATTATTGGGGTAAATCTCTCTTTGAAAGCTTTTTTTAACTTCAGCAAAATAAGTATAACTGATAATTCAATGTAACTATCAGAATGGAAGACATTTTACATTGCCTGCCTATAAATTTAACTAATATTAAAATTACTACCCATTTGCATGATTAGCAACTGAGAAAAAAAGGGATCTTATTAAATGAGGAAACCTGTGGCTCCTCTTAACAAAAGAAGAACGCGATATTTGAGAGAAGAGATATTATGGGGATGCAGCTATGAAATTCAGCTAGAAGTTTGATCGGAGATATAGAGGTTTATGATCTATATATTTTAATTTTATGTGTTTTGGTGTCTCACCAGCATGTATGTCTGTATGAGGGTATTGGATCCCCTAAACCTGGAGTTACAGACAGTTGTGATTCGCCATGTGGGTGCTGGGAATTAAACCTGGGTTCTCTGGAAAAGCAGCCAGTGCTCTAAACTTCTGAGACACCTCTCCAGGCCCAGATGTAAGTCATTTTTACAAGGCTCTTTATGCAAGCTCACCTTAGTACCCACCATCTACAGTGATGTGTGCTATTATCTCCAGGGTACAGGTGAAGAAATTTATATCATACTCGTTCTGGCAAGTTCAGGAAGGGGAAAATAACCCCTCCTGCTGCATCTATTGGCATTCAACATTTTCAGCTCAAGATAATTCTCATGAGAAAAAGCATACTTTGGGATGTCATATTCTGGAGACTTTCATAAAGAAGGTGCTATTTGCTGAGTTATGGCCATGAAAGGGTCAATAGATTTCTCTTAATTAATGAGAGGTTAGAAACAATGACTGGCATAAAGCATCAACAGTAGTGAAGAAGCCAACTACCTCTGAAGACTCAATAAAGAAAACTTGTAAAGGGGAAAACTGCTTTTTCTAAAGAAAAAGGAAATATGAAGTGTCACGCTGGCAACACACGAGTAAAGCATTCTGTAAAGCCAGATCGTGTTGTGAACAGTAGAAAGCCCTCCACGGGGCAATGCAGGTGTCTGATTTCTGCCAAACCAAGATGGGCATCAGTTTCCTAATTTTCCAAAGGTGGATTTTGGACACACACTAGTTTGTTGGGAATAAAGTAAGATACTGTAGGTCGAAGGCATCCCTTCTTGTATGTAAATATGGGTGAAGCACACTGGAGTCTGTAACAGTCAACCTGAAATCTCCATCATGCTCAGTACACCGAGACGACCTGTTGCTCAATTCTTCTGCATCGCTCAGGGGAAAGGCAAGCTTGCCCTGACTTCTCATTTTCCAGCTTCTTGCCAATCAGGGATTCTGTGCACCACACAGTATGAGGAAGTGTCTGACCATCCAGGCAGTCTCTTAAAGAACGTCCTGCTCCTGGAGCTTCTGGGACTAACATGAGCAATTTAGAGTTGAGACTGGAGGACATTCGTTTCCGTGGAGTTGTCAGGTGATCAACTGGGAGGGTCAGAGTGGGTCTCAGTTATCCACCTTGCACTGTCAGAGGTTTTTATACATACTCCCTAAGCAACAACAAAAGGAAAAGACAGAGTGAAGGCACATGTCTCCAGGAACCACATGCAAATGCATAGTTGGTTGCCATTACCAAGACAACAACAGGAATGTACACATGTTGGTTTTGCCAGTCACCGCTGTCCATAAGTGGTAGGAATGCAACAGTAGACACACTCATTAAACTTCCTTTAACATTGACGTCTCTTAAAAACGTGATTTTAGGACGATGCCCCAGTCATATGAATTCATTTTTCAGGATTGGTTGTAACTGGGGAAGCCAACGACTGGGAGGAAGCGTTTGGATAAAGCTGTCAACTGTGGTGTTAGTGGTTGTCACGTTTTGGAAACGTTCGCTCCAACTGAAAATATTTTTAAAAGAAAGGTCAAAAGGAACCATTGCACTTTGTGTAAGTGTCAGAGGGAACGGAGCCTACCTCCTGTCCTACATTCCCCTCAAGTGCCTTTCTTGTCAGTGAGACTCACGTGTGACATGAAACAGCACACGTCCCTTTGCTGAGGAGGGTTTTGCGGGTGGGTGGGTGAAGTGTATTTTTCTAAGCGAAATTTGAGCTGTTTCACCGGGGTTTTCACAGCCCCGTTTATAACTTTCCCTATATTTATTTACTTGGAAATATATTATTCTTCATGTCATAGTGCCAAGAAATCTGGTTAGTAAAAATGCCAGATTCTTTTATTTGATTTTATTTGATTTCATTAGGGACCATCAGCCTAGCTGCTTAAGTGCCCGACTACCGTTTGCAGTTAAACGTTCATTAAGGAATCCCCAGTGGTTCATTTGTTTCACTGAGGTCCAATTACAGTGCCACAAAAGCAGTTTTTGTAGCAATTAGTTGATTTTTCCTGTTTATGTTCTGTCTCTTTAGGAAGAGGACTAGCTTGTGGAGGTCAGGTTTTTAATTAGGCACGATTTAGGGCCAATAAGAAAACTGATAATTTACTAAATGGCTGTGGTGGACTTAACAGCTCAGAGCAGAGGCAAATAACACAACAGGGACCCCAGGACTCTGTGTGCCTGGTGTGCTCAGCTTAGAGCCCTACGAGATAGGGAATAGATTAAGTGTTAAATGGCTGTCACCAGTGCTAACATGTGGGGGTACAGGCACCGCCCTGGAGCCTTGACCTCAGCTACCAGCAGAATTTGTCACCTGCAATGGTTCGGTCTCGGTAACATTCTGTGAAAGAGAGGTATTCATTGGCATTTTATTTTCCCAAAGGTTGACTGAGAAGGGAATGGTGTGTAAAATACTGTGAAATACACAATTATTGAAAAGGTGGTGTCTAGTCTACCACACAGGCCTGAATTAAGACCAGTGGTAAAGTAAACATGTCCTGTTAGGGGTTGAATTGTGTTTCTTCCAGGTTCTTACATGGAAATTCTAGGTTTAGCACCTCAGAGTGTGATTACATCTAGAGAGGGGAACTTGGAGAAGATAATTAAGGGCTTGCATGCACTTAGTAGGCAGATTACAACATGACTGGTATTTGTTTAAGAAGGGACAAGGATGCAAACACACAGAATGAAAATCATACGAGTACCCAGAAGGAAGACAGCCATTTATAAGGCAAAGAGAGAGACCAGCCCTTGGAGAGGCAGGTGTCGCCTGCATCTTGACCTGGAACTTCCAGCCTCCAGAACTCCAAGGAAAATTGTCTGTTATTTAAGCCACCTGGCATGTGGTACATCATCACAGCCATGTTAGCAGACAAACATGTACATCTAACAAATTAATCGGAAGAGACGATGGTTAAACCACCACCATCTATGGTTGTGTACAATCTCCTTAGCCTCTCAAGTTCCCAGCATTACATGGAGATAGACGGAAAGAGCTGTATTTCGGCTCTGAAATCCAGTCACTGTGAAAGAACAGGAGGATGTTCTAATGGCATGAACTTGGGCAGTTTCCGTGGCCTAAAGCACCCAGCTAAGCTGCCCGGCCTATTCAATCGAAAATATGTGAGAACAGTTTGTTTGTTTGTTTTTCAGATTAAAGGATTAAACCTAGAGGGACGATTTCAAGCCACATCTATTATTAAATTCTGTCCGAATTAAATTTGCTAAATTGCTAAAACACATTTTTATTCACCAAATTTTCCTCTTCTCCTATAATTTCACAATGAGAACTTTCAAATTTGCATCGCTTCTAGAAAAGACAATTGTTATGCAATGATTTCCAGAATATGAAATCTGAACGTTTTCTTGGACTTTCAGAGGGGGCTTTTGAAGGAACATATATCCAAGTCCTCTGGCCCTGACACAAAGAGCATCCTTAGGCTTCAGTTTGTTCTAGCACCTTGTGTTTAGTTCTCAGCCCCTACCTAAGTGCGTGTTTATCTGACTGTTGCTGAGACCCACGGTCCCTTCCATACAAGATTCAGCCTACCTGCTTCACCAACACTGTTTTCCCTCCATAGACAGACTTAGTTTTCTCCCCCGACCACATCCCGATCAAAATGGAACAAAGTATTAAAATAACTCCACATCTGTTGTGCCCTTCTCATGCCTACCCCCCTTCTCTTTTCAGCTTCTGATTTTTCTCTATTACCAGAGAGAATGATGTAGTTTCTGGATAAAAAATACTGAAAATCTTTATAAGGAGAAGTGTGGCAGAATGCTGGTGTGCATATGTTAGAATTCTACAGTAACAATCGGGGTGAGAGTGGCGGTCAGTCACCATCATTAAGTCGATTAATTGGGAACCACCTGTGAGTATGTCTGTGAGGGTGTTTCCACAAAGGTTTCACTGATCTGGGATGACTCACCCTGAGTGTCAGTTTCAGCATCCCGTGGACTGGGACGCACACTGAATAAAAATGAGTACGGAATCTGAGAAGCACACCCGTCCATCTCTATGCTCCCTTGAATGCATCTTCACTGTGACCAGCTATTTTACATACCTGCCATCATTACTTCTGTGAGCTGATGGCCTGGACTCTCGAACTGTGAACCAAAAGAAACCCTCCTTTCTTTAAATTGATTTCCTCAAGTATTTCATCACAGTAACATGAAGAGCTCCTGATACAATGAATGTTACTAAGAGCATGTTCCATATTTCTCTGTATGCCCTAATTTTAATGACAAAAACATTCAAACATGGCAGGACCTTCTGTCAACTTCTTATGTGGAGGTTTGGGCTGAACAATCTCTTTAAGAACTGGTTGGCATTCTACACCCTCAGAGTCATTGTTGGGCTTCACTCATTTTCATGATGAAAACCCATTACAAGCTAAGGCATCATCTCTCAGCAGAAGTTAGGGAATCAAAATAATTATGCAGTTGATGCAGGGGAACTGAGGACAACATAGAACCCATTTATCCTATTTGTGGGTGCCCCACTCACTCATCTACTCTCTTGGAGAATTTTGACAAATGTGAAAATGACCTGTAACATCTTTAGAAAGAGATACAAGAAATGGAGAGAGGTGTTGAGAGAATGGGGGCTCTCTCACATGAAGTGGAAGGTTTTCCTGGCTATGGAACATGGAAGGTTGAATTGGATGGTTCTCTGATTCTTTCCCAAGAAAGTTACTTTTGTAACTAAGAAAAAAACAGAGGCCACGTGGAAGACTACTCCCCAGAATGGTGCTAGGAGCCTTATTCATACATACAAATTGCTTTGAGTCGGCCTAGCAGGAAATAAAAGCCAGTGGAGGTCAAAACTATTGCATGTGAGGCTTACAAATGAAGTTGCAGGTTTGGAGAAGACTCACCTAAACTCTGAAGGGTCCAGTGTATGCTGTTTTTGTGGGTGACTAAACAAACATTGTTTATGAAATAGATGACCTGCCCTAACCTTCAGTTTTCTTTGCACACTGCTTGCCCCCCTTTCTGTGTGCTCACGCTTCCCTGTGCTAGTGTGGAAACTCGCAGCTTCACAAACAACAGGTCCTGGTTGTAGATAATGCTGCAGCAATCTTTCATCAACTGCATCTGAAATAAGAGAGACCACATTTCTAGATCAAGCCTGAAAAGCATCATCATGGTGATAGACTAGACTTTGGTGTCTTGTCTCTGCCTTTTGCCGTTTGGGGGTAGGTGCTTGTGAGGGCTTTAAAAATGGCTCATTGTCTCAGGCATGTTTTCTAACTTCCCAGAACTACCCTTGTCTATGTGGGTAGACTCATCCTGCTTAAGAATACCTCCATTCTCAGGTACACTATAAGCTCACCATGCTGACCGAGAGGTCTCTGGGTAAATGTTCTTTAGGGGAGTGAGTCGTTTCCACAAAAGTCTAGCCCCAGTGTCACTCTTTTGGCCTTGTCTATGTCTACAAATAAGAGCAGACATCAGATCATCTCATGCAAATGAGAAGAATTAATACAGAAGCTAAATTTGAAACTTGAGTCCTGCCTGATTTGAAATGCTTTCCGGAAAGTGATTAATAATAGTCAGTCAATGGGGTGACTTTGTGCAAACAGTGAGTGGCACCAGATTCCCTATTGGCCCCAAATAAATATGTGGTGATTAGAGCATGCAGCTGACAGAGGGAAGGACCTCGTGCCTTCCCCTCCTTCCAATGTTATGTGTAGGACAAGAGATCATAATTTGCCTCAATTACGTTTGCCCAGATCCCCCCTTCTGGTTTCTAGCACAAGAACACAGAAATTTCAGGTAAATGTCATTTTGGAGCACCATTTCCAACATTTACAAATAAGTGATGGATTAATAAAATTTTGACTGGCTTCATGAAACCCTCAGAAAACTCACAAAGCATGAAGTTTTCCAAAAACCACTGTTTTTAAAAGGGAGCATTAGGAGTATAAATATGAATCCTACATAAATATTTGAATGCTTTCTTCGGGATACAGAGAGTGCTCTCTTGATTCCAGAATCAATATGGCTTGCCTTATCCTGGAAAAAGTTCAATAAATAACCTCTATTTCCCATTGGTGATCATTCCCAGTGGATGTCATCAAGCTTTCTCTCAAGTGTTTAAGTATACTTGACACGAACCCTGGCAGGCTGTTCGGTCAGAGCAGACAATGGACATTTCCTATTAAGTAGCAAGTAAAACCCACACATTAGCTTCTCCTAATTTATAACTGTGTTGGACATTCTGAATACATAACGTTTCGACAAGCCAGTATTTTGGCTATTAAAAATGTCAGGGTCTTTGTATCATTCTGTTAAATAAGCAAATTAACAACAAGCAGGAACTGTAGGGAGTCAAAATTAGTTTATAGCTTGCTGGAGTTTCTTCAACTACCTGATGATGCAATATGGATTTATACAAAAAATGATCTTAATCCTTATGAAAATACTCGAGTCATATGTAAGGCCACACCAAAGAAAAACAAACAGCCTAATGATTTTGTGTTGGTTTAACCATTCTATAATTGTTTCAAGCCAGATTGTTTTTTGAAAATAGTACCACAGAAAGGAAAGCCAAGAGAACAGATTATCAATCTGCAGTGTCATTGTGGATTATGACAAATTCAATATGTGCATTTCTTTCTATATTGCTTTCTTGTAAATTTCAAGAGGCCTAAATTATATTCAGAAACTACAGTCTTGAATTTAATTTAAAACTAAAGGAATTTTACTTTCAAAAACTGGCAAGGAAATATCACCTATAAAGTATCTAGTTCAAGAGGGCTGTGTTGTACACCCGAACAGTCAGACATCTTGGCTTCCATGTGTGCGACAGAGGGATAACTTTTGGACCGCCGCTGTACAAATTGGCCATCACCGATCCCTTAATCAAAGCCCCCTCCTCTGTCTCTGGGATACTGAATTTGTCTTAAGCTGCTGCAGTATCCACTTAGCCTCCTCTACGCTGATTCTCTAATTGCTTCCAGAGAAAACTTTCAAAAATATATCAATTGGTTAAATGCTTTTTAATGTTCTAAAACCAAAGAACCAAAGAATAAAACATGGCCCTGGCCTACCTTTGGCTTCTCCCTCATGAGAGCTGACCCCTCCGTTTTCACTCACAGGTATTGCCCTTCTATTTCTCTAACCAACCTGGCTTCCTTAGGTGGCAGGATCTTTGGTTGTTCCTCTGCCCCGTTGATACAGTTATGGTCAGAATAACTTGTGGGCTCTCCAAAAAAAAAAAAAAAAAAAAAAAAAACACCTGAAGGTCCCTTCCCAGAGGGTAGGTGAGCAGCTGAAAGAAGGTAGGACAGAAAGGAAGACTTTTGTTCTGGAATCTACTTGATTCTTTTGGCTCTACATGAAAAAAAATCATGGTTAAAGTATCAAGGGCTGTTGAAATGACTCAGTGAATAAAAGGTGACAACCTGAGTTCAATCCAGGATCCGCATGATGCAAGATAAAATGGACTTCTGTACTGTGGCGTGCAAGCACACACGCATGCACACACAAACACACACACACACACACACACACACACACACAAACAAAAGCAATAGAAAAGTAATAATAAATTAAAAATATGTACTCCAAAAGAAAATATGGTTTTAGGAGAGTTATTGGATATGTAAAGCCCTGGCAGCCTTTTTAATGTAGCCACAAAATGCCCTCTATTATTATTAATGATCATCAATATTCTATTTCCTCAAGTTTGAACCAAGTCATACACCTTTAAAACACCCGTAGGTCTTATGGACGAGGCCTGTAGTGTATAATGTATCAATTAATCCTAATTTTAATTAGAAAATTGAATGCAGGGGAAAGGATGGGGATTAGAATTAAAGAATTAACTTAGATCTGAAGGAGAAATTGATGATTTTTTCCATTGTACCTATCAGAGGTGGAATTAAATTTTGCCTTCAACTACACACCACTCTGACATCGTCTTAAGCTTCCTTTCATTAGAAGTTTTTTTTCTGGACCACGCCTTGCCCTGTTTGGGTCGCACTCAACATTGGTACTTCAACAGCCAAAAGCTGCTTGGATTTCCGGGAAAAGTAACCAATAAAGTTGGTTTTCTCCTAAGAACTTGAGTTCTCCAAACTACAGCTCTAGCCCAAGTGTTAACAATGCACTCCTGTGAACACAACCGGACAGCCATGCCAGGTCAGCCTCCCTCCCCTGTTCCACAGGAGAGAGCAGGCTGCTTCCACATTGAAACACTGTCTTCCCATCACCCTGGTGAATCGAAAAAGTCAGCTTTTAGCAATGCACTTATTCCACTTATTTTTCAAAACGTCCAAAGGTTGTATTCTGTTCCTAATGTCTTTCTAGTTTAGATTCTGCTCTTGGACTGCTGCTGGGACACATGGCAAACTACTGACAGTGGATGGACCAGAAATGGAAGATGCAACAACCACCACGTGCTACAGAAAGGAGGGTGCTGTGGACCAGTGAGCACCAGCTGAGGACCTCTTAGTTTCGTTTCTTAGGGATTGTGCCATCTCCAGTTTTGTGCCATGGTATGATTGTCAGTCTTTGGAATACATCTTGCTCTTTATTGTGTGTAGGAGTTTTGTTTTGTTTTACTTATTTAGTTTTTATTTAGTGTGTGTGTGTGTGTGTGTGTGTGTGTGTGTGTGTGTGTGTGTGTGTGGCAGAGGTCTGTGCAAACAAATGCAGGTGCCCACAGTCCAGAGGTACCAGATACCCTTGGATATGGGGTTACAGGCAGTTGTGAGTCACCTGATGTGGATGCTGGGAACTGAACTCTGGTCCTTTGCAAGAGCACTACACACTCTTAACTGATGAATCACCTCTTCATCTCAAACAGTACAGTTTTAAAAGGTCAGTCCTCACATCTAAGCAAGCACAGAGCACATTAAAAATGTAAAATAAAACAATGCATCTATACATTATAACAACTATTGGCACAGCATTTCTGTTGTCTGAAGAACCATAAGTCATCTTGAGTAAATAAGGTATGTGGGCAAATGTGTGTATGTTCTGTGCAAACTCTATGGGTCCTTCCATCTTAGCATCCTCAGGAATCTCGAGCCCCATTGCCCTTGGATACTGAGAGACATGCACTTTTGACAAACTTACTGGTACTCATGAGAATACTCTTTAAAAGGGATTACTTAGAGACTCCATTTCTCAATAGTAATGTGGTTCCTTGAATTCTGCTGACATAACTCGCCATGTATCACAACGAAAAATGTGGGGGTAAGTTTTAAAAGCAGATGTATAAGAGATAGCTGTGGTAAATAACATTAGTTGTCAAGTGAAAGTATGAATATTTATAAAGGTGTGTGTATACACAAATATCTACATCTGTACCTACATACATTATATCATACACACACACACATATATAATTTGAGAAGTATTTCTGATTAAAAAGAAAAAAGCCAATTAACTCTTGTGATTCAAGATCCCAGTGAAGATTATCCTAATTCCAAACCTAGAACAGAAGAAAGTGTTTTGAACAAAAACCAGGCATGTTTACAGGTGTTCTGTTTAGTGCATTCAAACACATCATGACCTCTGACCCAGCTGCCAGGTATGTGAAGATAAAATCAATACACAAATGCACACTGCTCATTTAAATACCCAGATTCTAAACATTTGGTTTGAGTCAGCTCTGTGCATCTTAAGTATTCTGTATCACAAAGGCAACAGAACATCAGATAAGAACCAGAACATCAGATAAGTCCAGACCAAGGGAAGGCTGGAATAATGGAGGAATTACTCAACCTCACATCACATTTTCACACTTAAAATGTAAGTGTCAGGCTGGGTACATGGCTTTCACACACACACACACACACACACACACCAAAAAAAACCTCTTTATAAGTAAGATCACAATGAGATTGTCAATGTCGGTGACACAATAAATTTCTACTAAATATGACATGGCTAGTCATTTAAAAATATTTTCCTCACTTCGTATTTATTTCAAGCCATTTACAATCAAATCATTTCAACATATCAAATAGAATGGGATAGAAGAGTCAGAATATATTAATCTAGTTTCATACTGTAAAAAGAACAATTAATTGGCTGTAGACAGACTTGTTCACTTATTCATCTATTATACATAAATGTTGTTAATAAGTGGCTAACACAGAACACTTAAACACACTCCTACACGTAATTCAAATTCTAAAATTCATCCTTTTAACCCATTTTGAATATGCTTTTTAGTTTGGCAGTGTGTTGATGCTTTTGGTTGACTGGGAAGAGAAGAAACAAGAGCTTTGGAAGAAATTCCAAAAGAGCCCCTAACAGAATGACAGCAGGTACCATGTCCCATGGTGTTTATTTTTCTTTCTCCCTGGTTTCAAATGGGCTAGCATATCAGTAAAACAAGAAGTAAACAAAGACAGATCTCAGATTACATTGGCTCCTAGGGCTGTCAGCAAAAGAAATATCAGTCACCCCACGAAAAATACAGTGATTGCCTGTTATTGGACACTAGCAGTTCTTGGCCAAGCCACCAAGTGGCACAGTTAATGAATCCACTTATTTCTAATACAAATAAACCGGAGAAAGGAAGTGGTTAGCCAAAGGATTCTGAAGGTAGATTGGGAGATGGCTAATAAAAATGCTCAGGGCTGACATTTCCTTTTTATTTGAAACATGCTTTTCTTGGTAAAGACGGGATCTTGATACAGTTAAGCCAGCTCAGCCAATGCCAAGTTTCATGGTCCTTAGATGTGTGCTCTTTTTTTTATAAATGGGGAAAAGATTCACAGTGAAGAACTTTAGTTTACCATGGAGCCAAAGACTTTGCAGGCTGAAAACACAGAAGCCACTGTTTCCATCTTCAGTCATTAGTTACCTGAAGACACCGAGGTTGGTAAGGTTCATTTTGATTTGTTAGGATTTCTGAAAAGCCTTAACGCTGTCCAGACCTTCTACTCAAGAAATTCTACCTTCAGAAGCATAATTTAAAGAAACTACTAGGAATGCATTCAAAACCATAGGCCAAAAGAAACCCAGAAACACTTACTTTAACGATTGCAAAATAGAGGTCCAAGAATAAATTGTCTAAACTATGGCCTGCCCATTTAATGGAAGACTGTGGCTCTTTTTCGAAAGCATTAGGTAATGAGAGAAAAGTTCCTATAACGTGTTTGATGAAAAGGGTAAGCTTAGTGGAAGTTATCTGTATTTGTTTTTATTTCTAAGTTTCAATGTTTATTGAATTTTGTTAACGTAAATAAATAACTTCATAAGGTCTTTGAAAGAATAATAGATGTTAATAAGCATTCCCTTAGTATCTGTGATAATGCAAACAATGTGATTTTTTGCATTGCATTTTTCTTCATTTTCACTTTGAATAATGAATATTTGTATTATAAAATTTCTTTGGAAAACAAAACATGTGGTATCATAATGCATCTTAGCCAGAATATTATGTACTAAAATAGGAAGATATTCTTCAGTTTCTCAAACAAATAGCATTCCTTGCTCTTCATTTTTATAGTGAGATATTTTCTTGATGACATAGAATTCTTCCCAGAGCAGTTTTCCATGCTCTCAGCCCTTCTCGGCTGACATGAATTAATATCAGTTAATCACCATCTGATGCTTGAGTCCCATACATTTGGCGACACCCAGCCCCCTCTCTTCCTTAGGCTGGAAAGTGACAGTCCCTTTAATCTTTTCTTATTGATCTTCTTTCTCCTATCTTAATCAGTTTTGTATGAGTATAAAACAATTCTGCAGTGGCAAAGATTTTGACAAAATCATAGAGACAGGATTTCCAATATTATCATGCTTAACTAAGCCATCAGATGGGTCACATTTTCATTACACAGTTTTCCTTCTTCCATTTGAAATAATTAAATACCAAGCCATTTATAATTCCATATTTCTAGTTTAAGTTTTGAGACAGGTTTCACACTATAACCCAGGTCCACCTAACTCACAGCAAAACTCAGGCAGATGTCAAACTCATGGCAAACCTCCTGCCTCAGCCTCTCAAGTGCTAGGTTTATAATTATGGGACATTGTGCCTGGATCATATTGTTTTCATAAACTGGTAATTTGATGCAGTCTTTTGGTTAAGAATGTATGCATCCACTACTTACAGATCTCAGGATAAATACAACCACATAGAGGATTATCCAAGAGCTACAAATCTTACATATTACACACTTAATGAACTTTCATTCACAGGTGTATTAATTAACAACTTCGCTAAAAGAACAGGATACACAGCGAAAGAACAGGGGAGTGGTGGACAGTCTTCCATGGTGCCATGCTTCCCCAAATGCAGGCATGAGGAGTTAGTTACAAGTACAAAGGGGAAGCCACGCCCTCCAACGCATAGACTTGACCTGTCCTGCGACAGACTGGTCTCTGCTAAAAGGAGGAATAATCAGCATTCTGGATGGAAGCTAAGAGAACAAAAGGGCCATTTCTTCCATGAAGGCTATATTTTGTTTTGATTCATAAGAAGGATAGATTTAAAAATATTGCTAAGAACTTTACAGGCCTGTGTTTATAGGCCAGCTTTGTTGTCTTTAATTGCAGAGACAATTTATTTCTTTCAAAGATTGTTTACCTTCGGAGCAAGGTACAGGGCTTTATTTGTGCTGATCTGCATGTGATCAAGGTGAGTTCTAATAGAAGGAGCAGATTTATATCTACAAAGAATGACCGGGTTTGGCTCTTTAATTCTCAAATTCTTCAATTCATTTGGCAAATTATTGCATTCATCTATCTATATTTTCCCTTTAGGATAATTATTATTCTTTCTTGACACAGTGAAGAAGTGGCAGAACATTTGTCCAGCCATAAGACATAAGGCATTCCTGTTTCTTAATACAGCAAGTCAGTCAATGCCTTTCCTAGCCTAGCAATTTAGGCATTCCTCTCCATTTCTTATATACAATGTTATTTTCCTTCTTTTTTTCACAAAAGCAGCATAAAGCGTGCATAAGATAATATAAATGTCACAGCTCAATTAGTTGCACCATTTTACAAGAATGCAATCAGTTTCATTACGAGGGGGAAGAAAAGTGCTCTCACTTTGGCCTGAAATTGTGAAGCAGCACGCGTTTATAATCTTTGGCCTGTAACTGAAAGAATATAGTTTTAATTTGCATTTAAATAAAGCAAATCTCCCATTGCAGAGAATTTTCTTTTATTAGTCCCCATAAACAAGATGGCATTAAAGTGCATAGGCTGCTTAAGTGGGACATGAGGATAAATCAAGAGGATAAACAAGGCAATATCGTGAGGGAAAGGAAGAAAAGCCACTCAAGACAAACTTAAATAGTTAACATTCTGAATTCTTGCCATCCATTAAAGAAATGTTAAGCCCTCAGAGATTTCCATTTGCTGAACCTATGCTTTTAGAAGAGATGTATTTCAGACCCAATAAATATCCCCATTTATTAGCCATTGGTAAGCACGAATCATTCATCGTGTGTTTGATTTTTTTTTTGCCTACTAATTAAGTGGTTACTGAGTTTATATCACTTATAATTGGTCTTATAGATTTTATTCTTCTATATTAGAAAACACAAAGTGGTAAGCATGGTGGATGCTATTGACCCGATTCTATCAAGAAGCAAGTACTGAGTTCCAGGGATAGCCCAAGTTCTCCAGACTTGCTATAGTAAGTGGTGAGGACTGTGTTCTGGATTGTTCTGGTATTTTCAACACAGGGGTGATTCCTGGGAAGCTTGTGTTACAGTTTTAAGGGAAAGTATTTTTTCAAGGTGAATAAATGTCAAATTCTTAAACAGGTTTTCTTAACTATTGACTACTATTAACTACCCCAAATCCTTAGGGCTCTTTTTTGAGCCAGGCTCTATTTGGTCCAGCTACTTCAGCTCACTATAGCCTAATTTGCTTTACCATATCCTTGGTAACTAACGCCGGCCAAACACATGGCTAGGCTACAGAGAGAAATGAAGACAGAGACCATTCCATTGGGAAAGTGAATATTGCAGTGTGAAAGTGAAAGCTAGTTTAATTCAATGCACCAAAAACAAAAAAAAATGTCTTCTGCAAGTTTATTATTAACCTTAGTAAGGATCTGATCATGCATAAGTAGGTGCTGGTAGACAACTGGGGAAAATGTGTAACTATAAAAGTCACAGTATGTTTCAGTTGCTCTGACTGATATGTATCAGGTCCTCTGTTCTCATCTAGTGAATCTCTTCAGTTGCCTTCTTCCTTTTTTCCCAATATCGGTTGTTTGTAACATTGCAGAACTGCAAAGACCACCAGCAAAAATTTAAAAGGAATTTTTTTTTTGTTCAAAATATGGGAATGCTGCTTACTAACTTGCTCCCCGTGGCTTGTTCAGCCCGCTTTCTTATTGAACCCAGGGCCACAAGCCCAGGGATGGCACCACCCAACATGAGCTGGGTCCTCCCCCACCAATAATTAATTAATAAAATGCCTTACAGTCAAATATTATGGAGGCATTTTCTCAGTTGAGGTTTCTTCCTCTCAAATGACATTAACTTGCATCAGGTTGTCATAAAACTAGCCAACACACTGAGAGAGAGAGAGAGTTGGTTAGCACCAAACTGAGTCTGTCTTTAAAGCCAATTTGGCCACCTCTCCTGGGTCTCTTGTGTGTGGTACCTGTACAACCTCAGGAGTCCTTGTCAGCTCACCTTTAGACCTCCCAGAATCCAGAACCATAAACTAAACAGAAGTCACCTCTTTGTAAATTACCTAGCTTTTGGTATTTGGTTATTGTAAGTGACATAAACTAAGGCAAACACCCTCATAGCTTTTGTGCTACCCATATTAACTTCTCAGAAGTTTTATTCCTTGATGAGTGCTTGTCTTAGGCTACTTAAGAAAACCTACCAGTACTAAAAATAAATCTGTCTGTGATATTCCACCCACTCGAGTGGTTAAAGCAAAAGAGAAGCCATCCCAGTTATTACTGAAGGATAGAAAACCAAAACATGTGTGGGGTGGCGGTAAAACGGTGCCGCCATTTTGCAAGCATCTTATCTGTTCCTTACAAAGTTAAATATATATTTATCATAGAAATTCCATTCCTATATATCTAGTAATAGAGGTGAAAATTGGTATCTATAAAAAAAGATTTGTACCTAAACATTTTAGACAACTTTATTCATAACATCTCTCAGTCCGTGAATAAACGGATGCTCGGAGTTAGTTACGGACAGCCATAAAAAGAACAAAGCACCAACACACACTATGAGGTGGGCGAACCACAGAGATTGAAGGAAGGGGACACAAAGAGCACATGCTATTTGATAAGAGTTGTGTCCTGTAGCAGGCAAAGCTAATCTCCAGTGACAAAAACCAAAACAGGGGTCACCTGATGAGCAGCACAGAAAACTGACTGCTAAGGGGAACTTTCTGGGGAGACGGGAAGGGTCTGCACCTAGGTTGCAGTTCCATCTATTTAAATCCATTCCGGAGTGACTTCCAGACGTAGGCCATTTGCAGTTCCAAAGACAGAAGCACTGTGTCAATTAAGGCAGTGGATGCAAAGCATCATCAGGGACACAGGTGGAGGAAGGTGGCAACACCTCCTCAGGAATGGTACTGAGAGGAGGGGTGCCATGCAGGAGTGTCCCAACAAAGGGGGCCAGGAATGGGGTTTGTAAAAAGGCTTAGGGAGTAGAGGTTGCCTCTATGTGCTTAGCATGTGGTGTAGGAGTCCTTCTGTCTATATGTTGCTTTCATTGGTTAATGAATAAAGAAACTGGCTTGGCCTGATAGGGTAGGAATTTAGGTAGGTGGGGAAAACTAAATGGCATGCTGGGAGAAAGGAGGCAGAGTCAGAGAGACGCCATGGATCCGCAGGCAGAGGTAGGTGTGCTGAATTTTACCGGGTAAGCCACTGCCACGTGATGATATACAGATTAATAGAAATGGGTTAAATTAAGATATAAGAATTAGCCAGTAAGAAGCTAGAGCTAATGGGCCATGCAGTGTTTTAATTAATATAGTTTCTGTGTGATTATTTTGGTTCTGGGTGGCCGGAATGAACAAGCAGCCCTTGCCTCCTACAAGCATGGCTGATGCTTCCATCAGGGACCTAACCAGCTTTGCCAAAACCTGGGATGTTTGCGGTCCTGACTTGCCTTTAAGCCTACTGAGGAAAACAGCAGTTGGTCAAGTCACAGAGAGGGCAAAGTACTCTCCATCTCCCACTTGGGACATGGAAGAACAATAGTGGAGCTCAGAGGATGCTAGTAAGGCCCTATGGGAGGGCGGTGGCTGTGGATGTATGCATTTGTCAAAAGTTAGCAACGTGCAGTCTTAAATTGGGTGATTTTATTCATACACTCATGCTAAAACAAAATGTAAACCTTTTGCTCACCAAATGACAATAAAAAAACAAACCTCTCAATGAGAAAAAAATACGTAGTCACACAAATATATTTTGTTTCTTTCCTCTGCATTTTACTTGACTGTCAGTTAGTCAGTTGGCACATAGCCAAAAAGTTTGAATGTTCCCCTAAAGAAAGGATCTGCATAGACATCTCTCGTTCAAGCAAACTTCTGTTAATAAATCTGTAGACAGAAAGATAAATAAAACCAGCCACTGTGTAAATATACCAATATTTAACATCAGAGAATGAGATCTCATTATACAAATAATTGCATATTGTTTATAATTGCCATATTTCATCATTTTGGGTTGGCACATTTACTTTCTTTTCATCTCCCCTTTTTGTCCTGCACCGTTCTACTTGCAGACTAAATGTTAATCAATTTTGTTCACAGACATCATAATTTGGGTAAACACCAAACAGACCAAAGCTGAAAGTCTGTGGTAAGGTGCAAGTGACAGAGGGAGTTGGGAACCATCTCTTCACCCTGTAGGTAAGGAACATGAGAGGTTTCCTGGGTCACTGGTCAATCACTTTCTGGTAATTATATGGTGCCCCATCATGCCTGGCTTTTATCAAAGAGTGTGGCAATGTAATACTGACTCAACTTTCATTCCCTGTTTAAAAAATATCTTTCAGGATAATTTCAGGTCATTAAGGTATGATAATATCAGGTCAAGCACTGTAGGTTGGCAGATTCCCAGCTTCTGTCCTTCTCATTGACTGCAGACAATTGCCACATATCACCACAGTGACTTCTAAAATTAGATGTACAAAGCTAAGGATATCTCATATAATACTAGCATATGTTTTCTTTCAAAGATATATTTAAAAATTATCCAGTGTTGTAAAATAGCTATTTATATATAGTTCCTAATTGGTTTGCCAAACCATTTTGCTGCCATTGCATATGTGTGTGTGTGTGTGTGTGTGTGTGTGTGTGTGTGTGTGTGTGTGTGTGTGTGTTTCTGTAAATCACTGATGGGAGTCTAAAGATCAGCATGATCACCTTTGGGATATTTGGTTCAGATAAGCCAACAAATCCAGTACTTAGGGTGCTATGGAATAAATGCTGCGTACTGTAAAGATTTGACACTCAAGTTTGTTCAA